>PVKA01003200.1:82506-113237 GCA_004027165.1 Ctenomys sociabilis
CTGAGCTATACCGCCGGCCCTACCACTGTTATTTTTAAACACACAATCTTATCAAATGTCTAGGTTATATACTGATATTTTTTGGGTACTATAATAAATCAATTAACCAATGATTGCAAGTTAATTAAAATCTTCTCATGTTCCTGGTTTTTAAAGAGAACCAAACTGACAAATGTAATTTTTGTTTGTTTTGAGACAGGGTCTTGCTATGTAGTTCAGGCTAACCTTGAATTCAATATATAGCCCAAACTGCCCCAAAACTCCACCTGGCTCAGCCTATTGAATGCTGAGATTATAGATGTGCACCACCATACCCTGTGACAAATACGATTCATTATCAAAAGATGATTAGAAGGAATAGATACATTATGAAAGAAAAAGTGTGACAAAATCCCTGTGGCAGCCAGAGACTTTGAACCTTATTATCTGAGAAAATGTTATTACATATTGTCTGTCTACCACATAACATTTGTCAAGCTCTCTTTGTAGTAGAAAAAACAGGGCCTGGGGAGATAGCTCAGTAGAATAAGCACTTGCCTGGCAAGCTCAGGGTCCTGATTTCAGTCACTAGTACTGTAAAAACAACAAAACAAAAAAAAAAAAACATGACACTGGAATGTGATAGTCTTGAAACCAACATGACAAAATGACAGGGATTTATGTTCAGTGAAAAATAACTATTGATGAAATTTGGGCACTTATTTTGTAGGCGGTTCAATCTATAAGCCCCTACAAACCCCAGCCCCTATAGGTGGGTTGATCTTTGCAGAAGTCCAATCTAGAGTTAATAGGGCCTTGTAGAAGTTTTAACACAGTTCTGGTCTTCCTGCCAGGCCCAGGAGGGAGTGGGCTAGATCCTGTCCTGGACATGGGACTCTGTGACATAGAGACAGCACAGGTCTGTGCATAGGGGTGATACCTCGCTCCATGGGACTATCGTATGCAGACACAGAGCGGGGCACCGGGATGGCCACTTGTGCTCGTTCAACAATACAGTGCAGTTATTGCTTTTAGGGATGGGGGATGGAGGAGAGGGGAGGGAATTGCAAGGAAATAAGCACATAAATAAATTAAAAGTGACCTTTTACTACCCGAAGATTTAATAAGGGTGATTATGTGCCACAAACTGAAGAATAGGAATTAGTGGTTCAAATAAAAATGCATGCACCATATATGCATAAACAAGATATATGCGGAGGGATCAAGACTGGGTATCCAGGAGGTTTGTTTTCATTTTCCATTCTTGCTTTCCTAACCTTCCTTTCCCCCTTCTGGCTGTCCCCCTGGTTGCCTGGGACCTCCTTGCTGTGAGCTCCTGCCCAGGCAGCATCCTACACGATCCACATCTTCCTTTCTTCCCTCTCAGCACCTCTCTGCTCTTGATTTCATTCCCTAGAACTATCAAGTACTAGCCTTAGGCCTGCACCAGAAGCCCTTATCCTGTGGTGTGGGAGGAGCCAGGCTGGGAGGATGAGGGAAACTCTGTGTGGGCCAGGGGCTAGCCCTCCTCATGCCACCACTTCTGGCAGAGAAGCTCAGAAATCTAAGACTTCTAAGTTTGAACTCAGCTTTCCAGGTTACGGTTATGGTAGAAGACCAGAACACCCATTTGGTAGGCCTCCATTTGAACTCTTGCCCTGGCATGTATATAGGATAGTCCTGGACTGGACTTTCTATGTTCCACTTTTTTTATATTTTTTTGTCTTTTTGAGACAGGGTCTCACTATGCAGTTCAGGCTGGCCTTAAAGCTCACTTTGTAGCTCAGGCTGGTCTCAAACTCACAACAATCCTCCTGCCTCAGCCTCCCGAGTGCTGGGATTACAGGCATGCGCCACCATGCCCGGCTTAAAATGCTTAATTTGCTTTTTTTTTTTCAGAACCAGGGACTGAACTCAGGCCCTTGCGCTTGCCAGGGAATATGTTCCACTTTTGAGACAGGGTCTTGCTACGTACTTCAAGCTGGCCTTAACCTCACTCTGTAGCCAGGCTGGCCTTGAACTCAGAGCAATCCTCCTGCCTCAGTCTCTCAAGTAGTGGGACTAGATGTGTACGCCACCACATGCATGCAACTTGGGAGAGCTATTTTGATCAGAGCTGAGCAAACACTGTGGCAGATGAGTGGTACTGAAGGGTTTCTGATAGCCCTGAAATCATACCATGTAAGTAGCTGTCTCATGTGCTTTTGCCAGCTGGCCCTGGCCAGAGAAGTGGTCATTCTGTTGTTACTGCTGCATGAAGCAAACTGCCCTGATGATTCTGTGGCTCTCTGCACTCTGTCTATACTCTTCCACCTTTAGTTGGAAAGGTAGTATTCACATGGCTAGAATCACTTGTCTTTTTTTTTTTTTTTTTTTTTTGGTGGAACCATGGATTGAACTCAGGCCCTTATGCTTGCCAGGGAAGCGCTTATTTCCCTGAGCCACCTTCCTGGCCCCGTGTGTTATCTGTTAAGACACGCAACTGGACTATGAAAATGTTTGGCGGGGAAGCTCGGCTGCAGTCTAGAAGAAGCTCCATTAGTGACAAATCCAGGCAGAAGGACTTTTTCAGTGGGAGGAGAGGTGAACCCAGGTGGCTTAGGGTGGAGACACAGGAAGAAACCTGGCTCAGACCTGATTAGGGCAGGAAAGAACCAGGGCAAGTCCAGTTCCTGTGGAGCCTGCATTCCTCTGGGCCAGTGACCTTTATTTGTCCTCTTCTCCTTCCCTTTTCCTCACCCCTTCTTGAAGGCTGCCACTCATCGTTCTCTTCTGTGTTTTTGTGAAGGTGTATTAAGGATTAGGAAGGGATTATTGTGCCAGGCACGGTTAGTCTCTATTAAACATAACTTTCAGAAATGAAGGGGAAAACCAAAACTATTTCCCTTTTCAAATAAGTTGTGTTTTTCTCAGGCCAAAGAACTGTTGGGGATTTTCCCCAGGATCTCTCTTCTCCAGGGATGTTTGTTTTTAATTTAAGAGTGGGGACTAATCCATCCACTAAGCCAACATTTCCTAAGCTTGAATTAAAGGCAAGCACTGCTTCAGGTGCTGGCGAAGGTGCTGAAAGTGACCATAAGTGACAAAACCCTTGTTCTCATGTTCTGTGTATTCTGCTTGTGGAGACAAGCAATATCCAAGACAACAAGAGCAATGATTTGTGTGTGTGTGTGTGTGTGTGTGTGTGTGTGTGTGTGTGTATTAGGGGTTGAGAAGTCCAGAGAGAAAATAAGGAAGGAGGCAGTAGCATGAGCAGGTGAAGCCTTTCTGAGAAAGCGACATTTGAGTTAAGACCCAAAGAGGGAGGAGAAGAGACTTGGATATTAGGGGGAGGATCACTCTTTGCTTAGAAAATGGCAAATCAAAGGCCAGAAGCAAGTGTGTACATGGCAAAATGCAAGGACCCACATGCGGAGCACTGTGACTCCATCCAGAACAGGATGACAGTAGTGCATGCCCTGTAATCCCAGCACTCTAGAGGCTGAAGCATTGTGAGTTCCAGTCCAGCCTGGGCTACAAAGACTGCTCCAGGCCAGCCTGAGCTGCAGAGTGAGACCCTGTCTCAGAAAGAACAGGATGAGCCAGGCATTGTGGCTCAAACCCTAACACTCTGGGAGACTGAGGCAGAAGTATGTGAGTTCTAACCCAGCCAGATGATTTAGTGAGACCCTTGAGCCCTGGCTGCAAAGGCCCGGGGTTCAAATTCCAGTCCAAAAAAATAAATAAATAAATAAATAAATAAATAAATAAATAAATAAAAGAAAGAAAGAAAAACTAACAAGAGATGTAGTCTGGTAGCATAAGTGGGTAGATGAGGGCTGGGGCTCGTGCAGGACTTTCATAAGGACCCTTCTTTTTTTTTTTTGCAGAACCGGGGATTGAACTCAGGCCCTTTGCTTGCCAGGGAAGCGCTTATTCCACTGAGCCATCTCCCCATCATAAGGACTTCGATTCATTCTTTTTTTTTCTTTTCTTTTCCTTTGGTCTTTTCAGAGACAGGGTTTTGCTATATAGTTCAGGATGGTCTTGGATTCACTTTGTAGTGCAGGCTGGCCTTGAACTCTCTGCAATCAATCCTTTTGCCTCAGCCTCCCAAGTGCAAGGATTACTGGCACGTGTACCATGCCCCACAAGACTTTGATTCACTCTGAACAAGAAGAGAACCCTTAGAATGATTAGAGCAGAAGAGTGACAGCATCTGATGTTTTCTTTTTTCTTTTCTTTCTTTTTTTCTTAGCAGTTTTTGTGGTTTTACTGAAGCACAAATAAACATGCACACAGGCCGTCTACTCGTTTTCTTTGCTGCACAGCCTGGCATTGGGATTGGTGCCTCGGGTGGCCAGCTGAGCTGCTCTTTCCATGATGGCTTTGCGGTTCTTGGAGGAGATGTTGTGAGCAGTCTCTGCGCAGTAAGACTCATTGCACCTCAGCAGCACCTCCAGCTCCTTAACCTTGTGTACCAGGAACTTCCAGAAGCCCCTGGGCAGCATATGCTTTGTCTTTTTGTTACTTCCATAACCTATGTTGGGCGTCAAGATCTGGCCCTTGAACGCACCCTGCTGCCTGTCGATGCCTCTGGGTTTCCACTTAGTTACACTTCATTTTGACATATTAGTCTGACTGTGCCACATGAACTTCTTGGTCCTCTTTTTGATGATCTTGGGCTTCACAGGTGGGGTCTAAGGGCTGCTACCTCCCTGATGTTGTCTTTAACAAGATTTCTTTCACTATTTTTTTGTTTTGTTTTGTTTTGTTGAGAATGACAAAGGTGAAACCAATGAGAAGACTGTGGCAGTAATTCAGAAAAGAGAAGAGAGTATCTTATACCAGGGTAATAAAGATGCTGATGAATGGTGAGATTCTGGGTATATTCAAAAATTGAAAGGTGGGTGGGGTGGCACATACCTGTAATCCCAGAAATCTGGGCGTCTGAGGCAGGAGGATCACAAGTTCAGGGCCACGCTGGCAACCTAGTGGGATGTAGTTCAGTGGTGGAGGACTGTTAGGTTCAATCCCTAAGACCACAAGAAGGAGAAGAGCAGGAGGAAGAACAAAGAGGAAAGATGGGCTGGAAATACAGCTCAGTGGCACCGTGCTTGCCAGGCAAACGCAAGGTTCTGAGTTTGATTCCTGGGAATCAAACTTTGGGTTGGCCAAATAGCTTAGCAGATTAAAGCACCTTCAAGCCCCCCACACCCGGGCTGCTGAGATGACAACTGAGACTGGGTGTGGTGACACTCGCCTATAATCCCAGCTCTTGGGAGGCTGTAAACAGGCAGATCACTACAATGCCGATCTAATAGGGAGACCCTGAACACCCTGTAGACCCTTTCCTAAAAATCAAACATAAATAAATAAAAAGAAGATTTCAAGGGTCCAAATTGGTGGAACAATCAGGAATTGAGTTCTGGATCCCTGTTAGACTTCCCAGAGTGATCAATCTAGTGTTATGAGCTTGAAGAGGAAAAAATGGAGGGGAGATCTGAGGGGTGAAGCAGTGAGCCAGGAGAATAAGGAGAGCTCAGCGTCTCTCCTAGAAACTAAGCCAAGAAGGCATCGAGGCAGGGAGCAACCTGGTCAGGGCCACTGACAGAGCAAGAGAGGGGCCAAGCCTGGTTCAGCAGGGTCAGAGGCACTGGGGTCAGGGCAGACATGAGGGTGGATGTCTCAGTGGAAAGGCTCGAATATGAATGAAGAGGGCAGATTGAAACCAGTGACTATTAAAAAAAGTCTTCCAAGGCCATTGTCTTTAAGTGGAAGAGAGAAATGGGTTTCAGCTAGAGAAAGAAGAATTGAAAGAGTTTTTTTTTTTTTAAGATAGTAGAGAAAGGAAAATGGAAAATGCAGGGCCAACAGGCTCACCCTAATAATATTAAGAATATCTACATTCTGTTGATGGCTTACTATGAACTACATTTTTTTCCCCAGATAATAATCATTCCTTAGAATAGGAAATATATATTATTATTCCTGTTTTACTGATGAGAAATTGAGACTTGGAGGGATCCAGCTCTTTGTCCAGTGTCATCTGGAAAGTATGAGAGGAGAGGTAAGAGTCAGAACCCAACCAGTGTGAAAGAAGCGAGGCCGTACTGCTTCTGGAAGCACTGACCATTCTTCTGGATATGTAATATTGAGGGGCTCTGAAGGAGTACTTTTATGAAAGTGTGTGGGGATGTGTGTGTGTGTGTGTATGAGAGACAGACAGACAGGGATAGGGACAGAGACAGGGACAGAGACAGAGAGACAGAGAGAGCCAGGGTCTCACTATGTGGTTGAGGCTGGGCTTAACCTCACAATGTAGCCCAGACTGGCCTTGAACTCATGGCAATCCTCCTAGATGCTGGGATTACAGGGTATACCACCACACTCAGCAAAGGGACACATTTACTACCTTATATATTTGCCTAGAAGGGGGTGTCGTGAGCTTCTTACAGCTATGACTGAAGGGATAATCTGAGTCATTCTGCTTTGCCTTATTTCTGAAATCCTAGGATTTGAGCTCTCATGCACAGAGAAGATGCCTCCATATCTAGTTTCTTCAAATCGCTGTATGGTGGACATAGAATGAAAGAGGTTGTGTTGTATGTCAGAAGAAGCAAAGGACTGGGAATCAAGAATCTCGGGTGTTAGTTGTGACTGCTGCTTCAGGACCGTGATACGTCTGGAAGCCAGTTAACTTTGAGTATTAAGGGCCCTCAGCTATCACAATGGAAGTAAAATATCTGTTCCTTTTGCCTCTAGGTAGTTGTAAAACGTCACATGGTGTGCTCCACATCCATCGCACTCCAGCCACATGTGAGACCAGTTTCCAAAGCATAAGAACATAAATGTTATGATAAAAAATATAGTGGCTGCTTAAATTTATTTTTAAAAATGTGTTATAGTAAAGGACATGTTGCCATGACTCCCCCTTGAAATACTTCCCCTCACTTTGAACACTTATCCCAACTTTTTTTTCTATCCTTTTGAGCCAGTCTTCCTATGCAGTACAGGCTGGCTCGCTTTGAAAAATGGTAGCTCACTTTGTAGCCCAGTCTTGTCTCAAACTCAAAAATCCTCATGCCTCAGCCTCCTAGGTGCTGGGGTCATTTTTGTGGTCACTTTGACTTGGGGAAGAGCAGAAGTCACATGGTGCCAGGTCCACTGACTTAGCCAGACAGGCACACTGATGTGTTCTTCAAAGCTGGATGTCGTGGGCGTGGTGGCGCATGCCTGTAATCCCAGCACTCGGGAGGCTGAGGCAGGAGGATTGTTGTGAGTTCGAGACCAGCCTGAGCTACAAAGTGAGCTTAAAGCCAGCCTGAACTGCATAAGCGAGACCCTGTCTCAAAAAGACAAAAAAAAAAAAAAAAAAAAAAAAAAAAAAAAAAAAAAAAAAGCTGGATGTCATGGCACAGGCCTGTAATCCCAATGCTCAAGAGACTGAGGCAGGATTGCTGCAGATTCTAGGCCAGCCTGGGCTACATAGTGAGTTCAAGGCCAGCCTACACCACAGAGACCTCACCTCAAAAAAAAAAGTTCTTCATACAACTGTTAAAATTTTTGAAAGAAATTCTGAATATATACATTATGTACTGTAGGGGAGATGTTATTCATTGTGGATATCACTAGAGTATGAGTTTCGATTAAAAAAATATTTTTAGGGGCTGGGGAGATGGCTCGGTGGAATGAGCGCTTCCCTGGCAAGCGCAAGGGCCTGTGTTCAATCCCTGGTTCCACCAAAGGAAAAGAAAAATATTTTTTAAAGAATAATGTTGATGTTTCCAATGTTTTTTTTTTTTTTTTTTTCAGAACCGAGGATTGAATTCAGGCCCCTGTGCTTGCCAGGGAAGTGCTTATGCTACTGAGCCATCTCCCCATTCCCAGCCATCTCCCTGCTCCTCCAGTGTTGATTATCTACACTTTTTCTCCAATAAACAAAGGTTGAGAAGTTAAAAAATGAAACACAGGCATCCTTCTCTACATGCTGTTAAGACCTTAACAGTAGAGCAATTAACACTGAGGACCCGAGGTGTCAGGATTACCGAGAACTTGTGAGAAATGTCAATTTTTCCTGGGCTCAGAGTTCTGCGCTTGTGTGGCACAAGATGCCCCCTTTCCAGCTAGTGTCTGTTAGTCTGTTAGGTGCCTGGGTGCTGGTTCCTGTTACTTTTGTTCTTGGTCTGGTCACTGGGATACATATCGTAAGAGCCAATCCCCAGTGGACAAGCCATCCCGCCTCTGTACTTCCGGCTTGCTTATCTTATAAAAATCCTAGAACACCAGAGATAAGGGCCTGATATTTTGTGAATAATCCCAGCCAGTGCCCACAGATGGAAGATAAATCTGTGTCCGGATCCTGAGTGTCATTTCCGTTTGCCCTTACTTCTAATACCAGTACTCTGGGAGGATGAGATACCAGAATCTCAAGTTTGATCCTAGCCCTGGCAACTTAGCAACTTGGTGAGAACCTATTTCAAGAAGGGAAATGGGAGCAGAAACAATACCAACAATAACAGAAAATTCAGCTGGGCATGGTGGTGTCTACCTCTAATCCTAGCATTTGGTAAAAGGTGAAAGATTTGTACAATCTGAAAAGAAACCAGAGCATTCATCCTAGCACTTGGGAGCCTGAAGCAGGAGGATTGCTGTAAGGTCAAGGTCCTCCTGGATTCCAGGCCGGCCAGAATTGTATAGTAGCATCTCATGCCCCCCCACACACACATACACACAGAAAGCACAGATGCTTGGTCAGCGTAGGGCTACTGACCTAGACACTCTAGCATGGCCCAGAAATCAGGTTCTATGTGCCTTTCGTGTGACTCTGATGCACAATGACTTTTGAAAACCAGTGCTCCAAACAACAGCCTAAACCAATTTGGCAGCTCCCTAAGAGATTCCACCTGGGAACAGGTATGTTGCTGAGCTTGGATTTTGTCCCCTAGTCATCTTGTTCCAAGTCAACTCCATGCTTTTTTTAAATCAGATTTTATTGGTATATTTGAAGCCTACATAATGATCACAATCATCCTAAAGAATTTTTTTTTTTTTTTTTTTTGCAGAACCAGGTATTGAACTCAGGTCCTTGTGCTTGCCAGGGAAGTGCTTATTTATTTATTATCATAAAAAAATTTGTACCTGTACATAATATAACTTGTTTCTCTTTTCCTTATTCCCCTACCCTCTCTTCAGTTCCTTCCCTTTGTTTCCATTTTTTCCTTTTCTTGTACTTTTTTTTTTTTTTTTTACTTTTTTTCTTCTGACCCAGAGTAGTATCTGTTCTTATCAGTATAGTAGTAGCTTTCAACCCTGACTTGGAAGCTTTTAAATGCCTGAATTGGGTGTGGTGGCACATACCCATAATCCCAGCACTCAGGAGGCTGAAGCAGGAAGGTCACTGTGCTTTTGAGGCCAGCCTGTGCCACAGGATGAGCTCAAGGCTAGCTTGTCTGCACTGCAAGACCCTCTCTCAACACTTCTGTCTCAAAGAAAGCTTATGCCTAGATATTTCCCCAGACCATATTCACCACACACTTCATGTATGGGTCCCAGGATCTGGGTGCTTCTGCTTACACCAGAACTGTTCTACACACTGTTCTATATTCAGGTACCCCTGTGGTCAAGACAGATGACCCTCAGCACCTGGCTTCACCTTCTTTGAGCTGTTTCCTGCAGGTGCTCTGAAGCAGAACTCTGGCCTCTAGTGATTGTTTGTCCAGATCAAAAGGTGTTTCCTGCAAGACGCTGTGGCCTTGCCAGCAGGTACCTGCACCCTGAAGATGGGACACTCCCTCCCTGCATGCACACAGGCTAGCTCCTCCGCTGCACAGCAAACGTCAGCCGTGTGGCTCAGGCCAGATGCTGAGTATGATAATGTGAATTAAACTCCCAGTTCAGTGCACAGAAAAAATGTCAGAAGACATGAGTTACCCTTATCTTTGTTATCTGTAATCTATAGAGATCTTTTTTAAGTTCACAAAATACCTGCATGGAAGACTCATCTTGAATTTTGTGCCCCCCCCAATTTTCATGCAAAGCTCAGGAGGAACCACTTACCTACATTCATAAAGGATGTTCTAAGTTAGTGGTTTTTAAAATGTGGTTTGGGGAAGGGGTGGGGTGGACAGCACAAACAGTGTCACCTGGGGTTTTGTTAGACATGCAAACTCAGTGAGCTCCACCTCAGTATGACTATATGAAGAACGCTGGGGATGTGGCCCAGCCATCCACGTTTTTGTGGCCTCCTTGTGATTCCGGTGCATGCTCAGGTTTCAGACCACTGTGCTAAGCCTTTGTCTCTCAAGTGTGGGAGAGAAGCACAGAGCTCAGGCCCCACCCCAACCAAGTACAGCAGAGACTCCCAGCTCTCTCAGATGTACATTAGAGTTCGAGAAGTACCACACTGAGCTCTGCCACCACAGGGGCAGCTAAAGCCCCAGGACGTGCTTTCTTGGCCCCCAGCTTGTCATCTCTCCACAGAAACGCCACTGTGAGACAGTCAAGTTCAGCATGGGAAACAGACACATGAAAGACCTTTTGGCAAAAAATTGAATTGTTATTCACTACTTCTTTAGATAAGGATTTGCCTGTCAATTTTCTTGACATGTGCCTGGGTTGGTTAGCTTGTTTATTTTTGCTTGCTTTTTTTCAAAAAAGTAAGATTATGAAATTCATTATACCTAAATTGCCTGGACTCTCACTTTTAGTTTGATTCTACAAATATTCTTAGTGGAGGGCAGATTGTCTCATGTAAGTAATATATGCTTTTTTAATTCTCATTTTAACAGTCTACTGTGGCTATTTGGGTTTTTTATTACTGTTTTTCCAGTATCAGGGGTTGAACCCAGGTCTTCACACTGACTATATTCCCAAGAAATCATACCCTCTTAAAATTTTGAGATGTTCTAAGTCACTATATGGTCTAGCTGGGCTTGAACCTGTGACCCTTCTGCATCAGCCTTGGAGTTTCAGTATTATGGGCATGTGCCATACTCCTGGTTTGCATTTTTTATTATAAGTAGCCTCAAATATTAAGTGAAAATGTAAGGGGTTGCAGATGAATGGAAATATATTTTCCTCATCTATTGCTTGGTTCATGTGAGTACTTCTATGACAAACAGAGAAACTAACATGTTAAAAAGTATCCAAATGTATTTAATAGAAATTTTACCTGATCCAGGAGACTTCATCAACACCCCATGGAATAGTAGTCACAGATTTTATTCTGAGTCTGATGAAGAACAGCTGGTTGTGGAGAAAGGCAATTGGGTAACAGAAGTCTGATCTAATGGTAATGTTCTGTGAGGAGGCACCTAGCAGAGACAAGGATGTTCCCTTCTGCTGGGCATAGAAAGGAAACTCCTGCCGTGAGGGACCCTGGACCTACCTTGGGAAGGGCAGGAAGATGAGAGCAGCCACCTACTTCAGCCGTGCTCTCAGGTTCCTTCAGTGTAACATATCCAGCACGTTGACATCGGGGTGCCATGCTACAAGCCTCTCAGGGCTGATAAGAAGTGAGCCCGTATGCTCTTATTCAGAATATCTCTGTCTGTTGAAAGCATAATGACCAGCCAGGCACCATAGTGCATCCCTCTAATCCTAGCTACACAGGAGACTGAGGCAGGAGGATCACAAGTGTGAGACAGCTCTCTCTGATCGTCACTGCTGTCAAGATGGCACCGCAGAAAGACAAGAAGCCTAAGAGGTCAGCCTGGAAGTTTAATTTGGACCTTACCCATCCAGTAGAAGATGGAATTTTTGATTCTGGAAATTTTGAACAGTTTCTGAGGGAGAAGGTTAAAGTCAATGGAAAAACTGGAAACCTTGGGAATGTTGTTCACATTAAACAGTTCAAGAATAAGATCACAGTTGTTTCCGAGAAACAATTCTCCAAAATGTATTTGAAATATCTTACCAAGTAGTATCTTAAAAAGAATAATCTTTGTGATTGGTTACATCTGACAAAGAGACTTTCGAACTCCGATACTTCCAGATTAGTCAAGACGAAGATGGATCAGAGTCTGAGGACTAGGTAGTTGCCACTCACAGGGCTTTGCTTTTTCCTAAAACAAATGAAGTATATGTGAGAAAGAAACATCCAAAAATGGGTTTTTAGTGTATTCATAAATAAAAACATTGCATTCTTAAAAAAAAAGAAACAAGTGTGAGACAAACCTGGGTGATGTAAGAGACCCTATCTCAAAATAAACAACAAAACATGATGGTGCTCGGTGGTAGAGTGCTTGCCTAGTGTTCTCAAGGCCCTGAGTTCAGTCCCCAGAATAAAACATAAATTGAAAGAGCATAGTGACCCCAAAGTCTCAGTTCAAACTCCCTCTGCTTTATGCAGCTTTCTCAGTTGTTCTTCCCAGCAGCCACGGCTCACATGGCCTCAGGTGACATTGCTTGTGATTTGTCATCCTATGTCATACTCTACCCTGTACTTGCGAACTCATGTTTGTGAAGTAGTTAGAACATAGTATTCAAATTAGCATTAAAGTCTGTATTACTCCAGTTGGGCTGAAAATCTGAGTTCCATGAGGCAGGACCTTAGCTACTGCTGACTGAAGCTGAGCCTTTTTAAAGTTGTGCTCACAGGCCCTCCAGATAGCTCAGGGGACTAAAGTGCCTGCTAGGCAGAGAACAGTGGTTGGGGTTCAATCCCCAGGGCTGCTGTGCCAGCCCTGCTCCTGGGGCACACTGAGACAGCGATTGAGACTGGATGTGGTGGTGCCTGCAATCCTAGTGCTTGGGAGGCTAGAAACAGGAGAATCACTATGTCCTATCTATGTAGTGAGAACTTGTAGACCCTGTGCTCACAACAAGGTTTTACTCTACTATCAGTGGAGTCAGTGTTAGGATGCATTGAAATGGAAACATGAGTTATCACCACTCACTGGACCACTAAGGCTCAACTGATCCTGTCCAGAAAGAGAAGCTGTTGAGCCACCTAGAGTGACACATCCCAGCTGGGCATGGTGGCGCACGCCTGTAATCCCAGCAATTGGGAGGCTCAGACAGGAAGATCACGTTGTGAGTTGGAGGCCAGCCTGAACTGCGCAGCAAGACCTTATCTAAAAAAAAAGGGTGACACATCCTTTAGCCCCAGTCCAGAAGGTGTCAGAGGAAAAAAAAAAAAAGGGAAGTGAAGGATAAATGTCACCCAAGTTCTTAGTGAAACTGAGTTCAGAAGAAACTCTGACCAAAACTAAAATGGAACCAACTGAAAATGTTAATGGTCATTTTTAGTAAGTCATAAGAATTTGAAGAAAAACTATTTTAATAAGTAGAACAATTTCATTTTCCATATAGCCTGGGAAAGTAAGGTGAGAAGATTTCTTTTACATAGTCTCAGGCCAAATTCGCACCTCCTTTGGAGAAAACAGTGCGGTTTCATCTTCAACAACTTGTGGGGAAAAGAAACAAGATATGATATCTTAAGTAGCTGTTTACAGGAGAAAACCACATTGGATTTGATGTACTTTGTGGGATTATTACATGCAAGTACACAGGGTGGGGAGTGTGGGCAAGAGAAGGAAATGGAGCCCGAAGCATCTAGCTCCCAAGGGGTACAGGCCCGGGAGGTGGGTGAAGAAGGAAAGGGAAACTGGGGGCTAGGCCCAGCCCGTTACTCTTCACAAGAGCTGCGTGTTCCATCGAGCTGGAGCTCCGCCCGGTGAACCGTTGTCTATTTGTTCTTCGTGTTCGTAGCACATCGTGTCTTCACTCACTGTGTATGTAACATGCTGCTCAGGTTGGCCTTGAGCACCCTGAATTCCTCCCACCCCCTCACCCTTTCTTCCATATCTTGATCCCCATCCCATTTGAGAAATACCTATCTCTATATTGTCTTTTAGTTTTCTCTTTATTTATACTATAGGCCTTTTGTATAAGAAAAGCAATGTCTTGTCTTTTTCAGACAGGGTCTTCCCATGCAGTTCAGGTTGGCCTCAGGCTCACTTTGAAATGCCCCTTTGCAATCGGTTGGCTCTGTCTTGCTTGATGGGGTGACACAACAGATTCAGTAATGAGGAAGAAGACCTCAGGAGAATCAGGCAGGGAGGATCATCACAGCTGAGTTCAAACTAATGACACAACATGAATAGGAGAGCGTCTCTGATCAGCACTTACCACTGTCCTTCTAGGATTCTCAGCTAGGGGAACTTTTACCCTCAAGGGACATTTTGCAATGTCAAGAGACATTTCTGACAGTCACAGCTGGATTAAGGATACAGGGCTGCTACTGGCATCCACTGGGTAGAAGTCAGGGGTGCTCCTAAACGCCCCAAATGCACAAGGCAGGCCCTTACAACCCAGACTTATGTGGCCCAAGTGTCAAAGTTCTGAAGTTAAGGACCAGGGAGATAGCTTAGTAGAATAAGCGCTTGCCTGGCAAGGACAGGGTACTGAGTTCAATCCCCAGTACCACCAAAAAAAAAAAAAAAAAGTTCTGCCCGTTTTGCTGTAGCTCAATTGACAACTTTTTTTTTTTTTTTTTTTTTTTTTTTTGCAGAACTGGGGATTGGACTCAGGCCCTTGTGCTTGCCAGGGAAGCACTTATTCCACCAAGCCATCTTCCCGGCCCCTCAATTGACAACTCTTGTCAAATGAAATGATCTGCAAATAGTAGAAGGTGCTCTCTTCCTTGGCGCTGTCTACGGAGGTGGCAGCCATCTCCCACTTGGTATCATGGCAGCCCTCAGACCTCTCATGAAGCCCAAGATTGTCAAAAAGAGGACCAAGAAGTTCATCTGGCACCAGTCAGACCGATATGTCAAAATTAAGGGCAACTGGCGGAAACCCGGAGGCATCGACAACAGGGTACGGAGGAGGTTCAAGGGCCAGATCTTGATGCCCAACATAGGTTATGGAAATAACAAAAAGACAAAGCACACGCTGCCTAGTGGCTTCCGGAAGCTCCTGGTGCACAAGGTTAAGGAGCTGGAGGTGCTGCTGATGTGCAACAAGTCTTACTGTGCAGAGATTGCTCACAGTGTTTCCTCTAAGAACCGCAAGGCCATCATGGAAAGAGCAGCCCAGCCAGCCATCCGAGTCACCAATCCCAATGCCAGGCTGCGCAGCAAAAAAAACGAGTAGACGGCCTATGTGCATGTTTGTTTTTGTGTTCAATAAAACCACAAGAAATGCAAAAAAAAAAAATAGTAGAAGGTTACTTTTTTTTCTTTCTTTCTTTTTTTTTTTTTTTTGAGACAGAATCTCACAATGGTCCTCCTGACTCAGCTCCTGAGTGCTGAGATTATTGGCATGCACCAGCATACCTGATTTCTGAAAGGCATGGACAGTCTCCCTCATAAGCCACTGTCCACTGTACATCTGGCTCTTGCTTCCTTAGTTACACCCTTCTCTGACCTCGTACACAACTGAAGACTGATAGCGCAATGGCTCTGGCTAAGGCAATAGTCAACACTTGTCTGGCAGTGATGAATGTGAAACTGAGACTTTAAGAATCCCAAGCACAGACCCCATCAACTGACCAGAGTCCCCAAAACTAAATCAGCCTTTGCCTTCAACAGTAGGAATGTGGATCCACTCAAAGGCTGTTAGTATCCATGTAGGTCCTTCTAAGATCCAACTTCCCAGTGCACCGTCCTAAATTCTTGCCCTTAGCTAGACCTCCACTACCTCATGGCTTTCCTTCTAGGTACTGTTTAGGTTATTCCCCTCATTTCTGGGACAAAATACCTGACACCCAAAGTGAAGGAAGGAAAGGTTTATTTAGCTCAGTCAGTGGAGGTTTCAGTCCATACTCAGCTGGCTCCAAGCAGAGTAGCTCCTGGCAGAGGGCAGCAGTTCATGGTGGCAGCAAAGAGCAGAGAGCAAAAGGGAGGAGCAGCAGCAACCAAGGCAGTAGAGAGCAAGTCTATCTCCCCTGGGTTGTATTCAGGCTCTCTACCCAGGCTGGGTGTAGCACTCACACCCATAAGCCCAGCAGCACTCAGACCCATAATCCTCAGCACTGGATCATGAATTAATCACAAAGTCTAGAAGTCCAGCCCAAGACTGCAGGAGGCTTTGGGGGAGCACTTAGACACAAACCATTACAGGTACCTTCCAGTTGTCTCTTAGTTCTGTTGTGGCTTATTTCCCCCAAATATCCAAAGCATGTCCTCCCTACCTCTCCCAGCTAGATGACTTCAGCTTCCTTCTTTCCTGAGGTGAATAACAATAAAAACTATCACTGAAGGGCTGGTCAGATAGCACAGTGGATTAAAGCACCTGCTTAGGCAGGTGCAGGGACTGGGTTCGATCCCCCGTGTTGTGCCAGCCCCACTTTCAGGGCACACTGAGATGGAGACTGAGACTGGGCCCGGTGGTGCAGCACCCAGCACTTAGGAGGCTGAACACAGGAGGGTCACTATGAGTCCAATATGTGTAGTGAGACCCTGTAGACCCTGTACTAAATACATTTTTAAGAAATGCTATCATTAATACCATTTAGGCAGCAGCCACAAGCTCTCAGCTGGTGAGCTAACTGCAAGGTACCTGGGAGGTAGCAGCCTCTGTCTTGCAGGTGATGAAAGCAGACCTTAATTTCCTGCAAGTCACACTGCAGCTGTTTGGTGTTGGAAGTCCCTACATTTCATCAGAACTCCAATGGGAACCTCCTACATTTTTCCCCTCTCCCTGAAAATCTGTCAACAGTCTGAGAGGAAGGAACATTCTTTCTATTCCAAAATTCTTCCCTCCATTTAGTTTTGTTTCCTTGCTGTCCCCCTCTGCCTGTCACTCATTAACAAGCTATCCTCCTCTCTCACTTATCTCCTCTCCTCCCTACTGGCTCTTTCCTACCACTGTGCTTCCACCACAGGGCTTCACCAACATCCCTTACTTCTTCTGCTACCAATGGAAGAGTGGCCCTCAGACTCCTCAGAGAGGCTCCCTCTTCTGTTCCCGCCCATAGCCTGGGCAGTCACCTCCCCTCCCTGACTGGTGCCTCAGGAGGGATTTGTCTGTGCACCCCTAGGTACCTTCCACTCCCTCTGGCTGGATGCCGCCTAGGCTGGGGTCCTGCAGAGCACAGCAGGAGGTTTTACATTCAGAACAAAGCAAAAACCAGACACAGCCCTGGGGCCCCGGAGATGGCTGCACCAGGGCTTCCAGGGAAATTCCTTTGGGCAGGAGCTCTGTTTAGCTGGGTGACGACACAATATTGACATATTCAGAGCAGTGATTACCAAATGGAAATACCCTGTTTCACCAGAGACTGAGATTCAAAGTCTCTAGCTCTGTGTCTAAATGCCATTTACCTCTTCACTGTAACTGAGGCTCTGAGAAACAACACATGACTACGCGCTAGGGGATTCAATTCCTGTTTTTCCTTCCTGTTTGTCCTCTGCTAAAAAAAAAAGTAAGACCTTAAAGAAACCTCTTGATATAGTTGTCCTGACAATATATTATTATGATGTATGTGGAAATAAAATAAGTATTTTTGTCCAGGCACGGTGGCACATGCCTGTAATCTTACACTTGGGAGGGTGAGGCAGAACAATCACTGTGAGCTCAAGGTGCCGGCCTGGGCTACATAGTGAATTCAGGGCCAGCCTGAACATTGTGGCCAGACCCTGTCTCAAACAAAAACAAGTTGTTTTGGGGCTCTTGACATTAAATGCTATCAAGTATTTTTCAGTAAATTATTAAGGGCTGAACCCTGGGCCTTCACATTGAGCTGTATACCCAGATCCCTTGAAACTTTTTTTTTCCTCTTTATTTTGAGAGTATCTCTTAAATCAGTACATCATCCAGACTGGGTTTCAACTTGCAGTCCTCCTTCCACTTCCCAGAGGGCTGGGATTGTAGGCATTAGCCACTACTTTTGGCTAAATATTATCAATTTTAAAAAGCCTAATGAGGCTGACAGGAGGATCACTACAAATTCAAGTCCACCCTGGGCTACATAGTGAGTTCAAGGCCAGCCTAAACTATACAACCAGGCCCTGCATCAAAGTAAATAAATAAGTAAACAAATAAAGTTAAAAATACAACTTACATCTGAGGCCTAAGTCTACATCTGAAAGCAAAAATCACCTTATTGGGCAATTTTCATGAATTGGAATTAGTAAATTTATATCGAGCTTTCTTCCACCTATATATCCAGTAATTCATTCCTTAATTCCACCAATATATGTCAAAACTGTGTCCTCAGGCATTGGAGAAGATAGGCACAGTGTCTATCCACAGGGAGTGAGGTCTAACCTGAGAGCTAGATAAGAAAATGTAAGTGTAGCCCATAGGGACAGTTTCCAGGAAAAGGTAACATCCATCAGAAAGCCTGAAGGTGGTCAGTGAGCGAAGCGGAATCATGTTGGGGAACAGTATTTTAGAAGGTCAAAGGAGAGAGGACATAGGAGAGAGAGTTCTAAAGAATTTACAGATTCATTTTTACTGGTTTAGAGGAGGAGAGAGATGATTGTCATAGCGAATACCTTGGGCACATAAAGTGGATGCCTTTGTTTGGTTTTTTAGGCTGGGGATTAAGCTCAGGGCCTCCCTGTGTTAGGCAAGCATTATCTACTACACTGCATCCTCAGCCCCAGTGGGGCTTTTGCCTCCATTTTGTTGATTTGAGAACTGAGACACCCAAAGCTTCGATAACTTGCCAAGGGTCACTCAGCTTGCCTGGAACAGCTTCCATCCCCAAAGTATCTGCCTCTGGGATAATTTAGAACTCCTAGGAGTTGTTTGAAGGTTTTAGGAGAAGAAAGTAGATTGATGATTGATTCAACATTTAGTGGGACATCTGAGTGAATGCCAGCCACAGGAAGCTCTCTCCTCGTTCCACCTCACCTCCATAAATCAGATTAAGGCAGAGGTACTGCTCTTCTTGGAGGACTTGCTCATCAATGCAAGAACAGATAGCAATGTGTTTTGGACGCCCTATGAGTCTGGATGGGAGAGAGGGAGTCTTTTTTTTTTTTTTTTTTTTTTTTTGCAGAACTGGGGATTGAACTCAGGCCCTTGTGCTTGCCAGGGAAGTGCTTATTCTACTGAGCCATCTCCCCGGCCCCCAGTCATTTGGAATAGGGGACAATAAGTAGTGATATAAGGGCCACCTAGTCATACTCAGAGTTATCTTTTTTACCCAGAATGTTATGAATCACAATTCAGCTTTCTATCAGGAATGACTTAGGCTCTCAAAAGTTACACATTAGAGGGTTTTTCCCCTTTTTAATTACTAATGACATAAGTGAAAATTACTCAAATTAACTCCGGGAGTCAGAGGCTTATTCAGAAAAGCTGAATTTTGTTTAATTCAGAGATTGGCTTGGAGAAAATAACAGCTTCATATTTCTTACAAGGGGGGATGATGTTTTAATGCTATAAAATTTATAAGAGAACACTGGAAAGCATTGAAGTATGCGAACTGTTCACTCAAGCATAGTACGGTATGGTGTTAAGATTATTTAGGACCAGATAAACTCTCATGAACAATTCATTACCCACCAATCAAACATATTCACTGGAAGAAAGATAGCCTCTTTAATAAATGGTGCTAGAAAAACTGGCTTTCCACATGCCAAAGGCTAACACTAGACCCATGCCTATCATCATGCACAAAGCTACAGTTAAAATGGATCAAAGATTTAAATATTAAAAAAGATTAAATATTAAAACAGAAACACTAAATCTTCTGGAGAAAAATGTAGGTAGAAATTTTAAAGGCATAGGGGTAGGTGGAGAGTTCATGAACAAAAACCAAACTGCATGGGAAATACTTCAAAGAATCAACAACTAGAATCTCATCTTTTTTAAAAGTTTCTGTGCTTCAAAGCAAATCAACAAAGTAAAAAAGAAACCCACTGGGAAAAAAATTATAGCCAACTGTTACCAAACAAAGCCCTTCTATCTAGAACATATAAAGACTTTTTTTTGGGGGGGGGGTACCAGAGATAGAAAGCACCCTGCACTTGCCAGGCAGGTGCATATGCCAATTCTTAAAAAATCAGAATCCCAAATTCAAAGACCCAGTCCAAAAATGGGCATCTGAAATGAATATACACTTCTCAGAGGAAGAAATGCAAGTGACAAGTAAATATATGAAAAATGTTCTACATCATTGGCCATTTGAGAAATGCAAATTAAAAGAACACTGAGATTCCATCTCACCCCAGAAAGAATGGCTAACATCAAGAAGTCAAGTAATAACAAATGCTGGAGGGACTGTGAGAAAAAAGGAACCCTTCTCCACTGTTGGTGGGAGTGCCCAATGGCACAACCACTATGGAAATCAGTGTGGAGAGTCCTTGAAAAGCTAGGATTGGAGATCCCACTCAAATAATCTATTCCCTTTCTGGGTATTTTTCCAGAAGAACTGAAAACCTTATACCATAGCGATATATGTGCACCCATGTTTATAACAGCACAATTTGTTATAGCAAAATCCTGGGAATGATCCAGATGCCAAGCAACTGAAGAATGGATAAAGAAGATGTGGTATTTTTATATAATGGATAAAATTATATAAAACAGGATAAATTTGAGGCTTTTGTTGGTAAGTAGATGCAACTAGAGAACATACTCTTAGGTGAAATAAATCAGACCTGCATGTGCAAACATCATTAGTGTGAGAACCTGAAAGAGAAAAATGGAATCTGAAGGGTACAATAGATACTGGGAAAAAAGAATGAACTTATTCAAAAGGAAAGAGTTACTGAGTTGAGGAGGACAGAAGAGAGAGTAGGGGAAAGATTTATCTATGTATGTAAGCAGGATGGTTTAGACAACTGTACTGTGCATTTCTGCTGGTCTATGGAAAGCAACAAATAATAATTTGCTTTGTCTCCTGTTTTCAATTATTTGTCCCTTTTCCCTTCTTAATTTCTTATATATTTCTTTCTTTTTTTTCTTCCAATCTTACATGCATATATCTGGTAATATGAATAACTGATTGGAAGACAACTGTGTATTACAACAAATACTCTGAAATTTATATTACTTTGTTAAGTAAAATTCTGTATCACTTGTAATTTTCTGTTTTAATTTTAATTTGTATGCTCTTTAAAAAAATTAATTACCCACCAGTTAGATACACTCTAGAGCCGGTGAAAAATCTATCATATGGTCACAATGAATTCTTCATAGAATAGAAATACCTCAGTTAGAGAAGGACTGTATATTACTCTTCCTAAGTCAAATACTCACTTTTCCTATATGATCCTAGTTGCATAAAATAAAGTAATACATTGACTAGCAACTGGCCTGAGTTAAAAGGCCGTCTCTGAGACTTCCTATGCTTAAGTGGATGAGGTTAGAGAGTCATTTCTCATATTATATACAACCTTGGTGGGGCTGGTGCACACACACATGTGTATAGAGCTGGGTGCACGCAGCCCTCCACATCTGTGAATTCCATATCTGTATATTCTACCCACTATAGATAAACATGTTCAGAAAAGAATTTGCATCTGCACCGAACATGTACATTGTTTTTCTTGTCGTTATTCCCTAATTATTTCAGCAGTTTATACAGTATTTACATTCTAGTAAGTGCCAGAAATAATCTAGAGATTATTTGGAACCCAGTCGTCCCTCTGTTTCTGTGAAGAATTGGTTCCAAGAACCTCTTGGAGACAAAAATCCCCCCAGTTATGCATGTTTCATAGCCTTGTTTATGACCATATGTAGAAAACTCAAAGTTATATGGACACTGGGCACGGTCTTCCGATTAGCTTTTATACTCAAACCATTCCCCTTCCATCCACCAAAAAATAGGCAATGATTTTTATCAGCCTCTTCCTACCACTTAAAATTCCTTCCTCCGCTTGGCCATATGAGGTTCCTCTCAGGCAAGTGAGCACAAACCTTGGTGAACAATTTTAGCTTGCTGAATTTTTATAGACAGAATTAGTTGAGTCATTACAATGAAAACTCAGGAATGCCATATAGTGAGTGACTCACACTTTTCACTGGTACATAGGTGGTGCCTGCCCTTTAGGCATGTACTGTGGTCAAAAACACAACAGTCAGTAATGAGTCGGTCCTTGTTTGTTTCCCTGTTGCCATTGGGTCTACTCATCAGAGCTGAAAATAGATGATGTAGTGCTTCTGGTTCAGGGATCACTGAGGGAGGGACTGAGCGGACGATGAGAAGTAGCTGGGGATATGGTTCACTAGTAGAGTAGGGCAGGTAAAGCCCTGGGCTCAAACCCCAGCAGGGCAGAACAAAAATGAACCATGGTGGTGTTGGGGAGATAGCTCAGTAGTACAATGCTTGCTTGAAACGTGCAGAACCTCCAGCACTGCTAAATAGATAAACAAATGAAATGAAGGAGGAAGAAGGTAAAAGAAAAAACACTTAAAAAGGGGAACTGAACGACTAAACAAACCAGTGTCTTCCTGAGTGTTGGAGATGACCCTGCCATGGTGGTTCTTATTCTGTAAACATTTACCCATTCAGACAAGTATTGCCTTGTATGTACTATACAGCAGGAGAACGCAAGTTCTGACCTTAAAATTTCACATTCAGGCTGTGTAGACATTCCTGAAAACCCTCCCAGGGTGTCCTTTACCTTTCATGATCTATGTCCACAAATCATGCAATATCAGGCTCTGCCGTAAGCTTTGAGGAGTGGCTTGCATGCTGATTCTCTAGAACAATCTAGCAGAAGATATATATATATATATATATATATATATATATATATATACACACACACACACATATATATATACATACATATATATATATATATTATATATATATATATTTTTTTTTCATTTGTGTACTTGGTGCAGTGTCTCACTATGCAGCTTGGACTCGTAGTGATCCTTCTGTTTTTAGCCTCCCCAGTGTGGGGATTCCAGGTGTGTGCCTCCACCCCCAACTCTGTTGCCAGCTCAGTGTGCCCTGGGGGCAGGGCTGGCATGGCACGTGGGACTGGGGTTCAAACCCTGGTCCCTGCGCTTGACAAAGCAGGTGCTTAATCCACTGAGCTGTCTCCCCAGCCCTTGACCATGGTATTTTGTGTTGGTAGTTTGTTCTGTTTTTCAGGGGATTAATGCTTTTTGTATCCTTGCCCTCTGTTTCATTTTTGTTATTTTTTAAGGGAGAGTACAAAACAGTTTTAAAATAGAAAAATTATAAGTGATACGGAATTTCATTTAACAAAACAATATTAAGGGCCGGCAAGATAGCTTAATGAACTAAGCGCCTGGTTAGACAAGTGCAGGAACCGCTCGCAGCACCAGCGCCTCCCTGAGGCACGCTGAACCTGCTGAGCCCAGGGTGTGGCAGTGTACACCCACAATCCCTGCACGGAGAAGCTGAAAACAGGAGGTACTATGAGTCTGAGCTGGGTAGTGAGGCCCTTTACTGAATACATAATAATAATACTACAAAATGATATGAATTTCACAGTATTTGTTGTAAGGTATATAGTCTTGTCTTCCAACTAGTTTCTATGTCAGACTATTGAAAGATGATGGTTCTTCAAAAGATGGAACCTAATAGTCCTAATGTCTCATCAGGTCCCTAGCTAGGCAGGATCAGTGCCCCCTCCCCAGGTGAGGCAGTTACTGAAGACAGATCCTCCTTGAAAATAAAGGACCAAAATGGGGAGAGGATGAGGTAGGAAAGAAGTGAAAACTAGGTAGAAATAGCAATTGCTACTTCAAAAATTATTTTTAAATGACTGCAGTTTCAGGACACAGCTGAAATTTACTTTTTCCTTTTCCTCTCCCCAAACAGCAGGCTTGGGCAACTTCCTTGCAGCTACAAATAGGTCTGTCCATTTCCTTCTTACTTGAAAATGCTCCTCTTTCCCCAGGGATTGACCACCCTTCTGAGGTGTCCTGGATGAAGAAACCTGATCTCACTGTGGGTAGGTTACCCTCTCCTATGTGCTAGACAGGACGAAGTCTATTCTTACAAGGATCTGGGGTGCTGGAGTTGCCTTCTGGTTTCTAGGTTCTTTCTGTCCTGTACTAGAATTGAACAAAAGAAGCACAAATGGTGGCAAGGTTCCACATTTATAAAAAGCAGGAGGAAAGCAGAGCATAGAAGAAAAATAGGGGCTGGGCATGGTGGCGCATGCCTATAGTCCCAGCAGTGTGGAGGCTGAGGCAGGAGGACTGTTGTGAGTTCGAGACCAGCCTGAGCTACAAAGTGAGCTTAAGGTCAGCCTGAATTGCACAGTGAGACCCTGTCTCAAAAAGACAAAAAAAAAAAAGAAGGAGAAAAATAGGCTTTACAAGAGTGAGTTTGGGTTTAGTAAAAAGGGAGGAAAACTTAAAAATAATAATACACCCTATAGTGTAGGGTGGGCTCTCTGAAGAGGCAGATAACAAGCTCTTAATGGTGAAGGTCTCTTTTTCATTTTCCCCACATTGGCATCATATCCAGGTGACCCTATCCAAAACTTGCTTGAGGGCCGGCAAGATAGCTCTTCTTAGCAGTGGACTAAGCACTGCTTTGACAAGTGCAGGGACCAGGGTTCAATTGCAGGTCCCATATGATGCACCAGCCCCACCTCTGGGGCATACTAAGCCCCGGACCAAGGCTGGGTATGGAGGTGCATGCCTGTAATCTTAGCACTGGGGAGGCTGAAAATAGGAGTATCATGAGTCTGAGCTGCGTAGTGAGACCCTGTACTAAATACATAAATGAAAAGAATGAAAAAAAAAAAAAAAACCCACTTGCTTGAGTACTTGTGGGAAGGCCACAAGCAGGGTTCTGAGTACTACACTGTGCATGTGCTCCAGGGTCTTGTCACACCTCCCTTTCCAGCTGGTTTAGCCACACTACCTTCCTGCCTCACAATAGGTTATTTTATTTATTTATTTATTTATTTATTTATTTATTTATTTATTTATTTTTTGTCTTTTTGAGACAGGGTCTCACTATGCAGTTCAGGCTGGCCTTAAGCTCACTTTATAGCTCAGGCTGGTCTTGAACTCACAACAATCCTCCTGCCTCAGCCTCCCGAGTGCTGGGATTACAGGCATGCGCCACCATGCCCGGCTCACAATAGGTTATTAAGGGCTGGGGAGACAGCTTGGAGGTCTAAGGGCCTGCCTAGCAAGTGCAAGGACCCAGGTTCCATCCCTGGTACTGAATGCTGTGCTAGTCTCAGAACTGGTTGTGGTGGCACAAGCCTGTAATCCCAGCACTGGGGAGGCTGAGACAGGAGGATCAATATGAGTCTGAACTGTGTAGCAAGACCCTCTATCAAAAGAATAAAAAAAAATATTAATTCCAGACATCTGAAACAGATAAATATCCCTGGTTCCCAACTGCATTGTGCCTCATTGCTGAGCACCTGTACTCTGTTCTTGGATACAGCCTACCTCTGCCTCTGGTAGAGGAAATCCTTCTCATGTCTGTTCAAAAAAAAAAAAAAAAGAAAGAAAGAAAAAGAATGAAAGTTTACATTCAGGACTCACTAAAAAATGGGGCCATCAGAGTAGCTAAAAAATAACTGCAGCTCACCTACAGTCAGTGGCTGGCTTCCCCCATGCACAATCCCAGGGGAACGAGTAACTGACCACCCTACTCAGGCCTAGACTTGCCTGTGCAGCTGCTTGTCCCTTGCTATCTATCCATCTAGGATGAGTTCCAACAGTCCCCCAGGTACCAAAATCTGGAGATCAAGGTTCTTATATAAAACAGTATAATACTTACATCTGTCATTCACATTTTCCCGTATGCATTAAATCTTTATCTCTGTGATTTAGAATACAGAAAACAATTTAAGTACTTTGCAATTAGTTGTTATATTATTTAGAAAATGAGAAGAAAAAAGTCTATACATGCTTAATACAGACACTCTTTTAAAAAGTATTTATTTATTTATTTGGTACAGAGTCTCACTACACAGCTGAGACTGGAAGTGATCCTCCCGTCTCAGCTTCCAGTGCTGAGACTGCAGGCGCACACCACCATGCCAGGTTTCGGTGGCTGCCTGGGCGAGGGGCCAGCATGTCATGTGGTACCAGGGATTGAACCTGGGTCCTTGAGCTTGCCTCGCGGGCACTTAGACCACCAGGCCATCACCCCGGCCTAGACATAACTTTTTCCCTGAATATTTTCAGTCCGCATTTACAAGAAAACCTGGGAAGTCTGCATAACGAGGTCATCTCTTCCCCTGAGGTCCATCAGGTCCTCCTGATGAACTTTGCCTAGGGAAGCCCTGGGAAGCCCTCTCACCTCTCTCGCTGGAACTGAGGAGATGTGACACTCTTTCAATCTTTGTCCTCCCAGGATGTTCTACACACAAACACACACACACACACCCATGAGAGTATCTTCGTCTTATTCAGTCCTCTGGCCCTGGTTCATTGCACAGTGTGTGGCTTAGTAAAGATCTACCATGTGAGCCGAGGGTGGTGGCACACAGCCATAATCCCAGTGCTTGGGAGGCTGAGGCAGGAGGATTGCTGGGAGTTTAGAGGACAGTCTGGGTTACATAGCAAGGCCTTATCTCAAACAAAACAAACTGTTGGATGTGTGAAATGGGACAGTGTGTGAATGTGAGTGTGCAGAGGAATGTGCAGGCAGGAGAGCCCGGAGGAAGACACACAACGTGCCCTTTCTGCACGGGAGTCCTACCGGGGCAGCAGCGTGCGACCCCAGAATATGCCACAGTGGCCAAGGGATTATTTCGAGCTGAAGGCGACTGAGAAGGAGCAGGTGCAAAGAAATTCTGTAACATAAATCTGTAAACACGTGCCTCCCCTGCCTCTACAGAACAGAAGCTGACCACAGGACACAGCTAGACCCTGGTCAGCCCGGAGGACAATTAGGGGACACTCGTCAGCCAACCTCCCCATCCAGCCTCAGCCTGCCCGAATGCCCCTGTGTCTCTTTTCACGTATTTTACTGACCTCTCCTTTGTCTTGTCTCTGCTCTATAAGTTTTCTTTTCATCTGTTAAGATGCTTCGTAAACCTGGGTGCTACCTCCTTGAGTTTCTTGTCCGTGGATGTTCCCATGGAAAAGCAGCATGTGATCCTTTTCTCTCTTCCTTCCTTTCTTTTGTATTTTAGGGAAGGGTCTACAGCGTGTTCAGTACGTGTTTACAACCTCTCAAGAGCTGGGATTACAGGTGTGAGCCACCACGCCCAGTCTCAATTGCCATCCCAGCGTGCCACAGGGAAGGGGCCGGCGCAGCAGGCCTGAGGATTGAACTCCTGGCCCTTGTGCCTGCTTGCAGGAGCTTAATCCACTGAGCTATTTGGCTGGCCCTAGGGTGTGCTCCTTTTGTTTTTCCCCCAGTTTCGAGAATTGGGGGAAGGGAGGATGCTGTTGCTTTTTCAATTCTTACAACTCTGTAAAGTGAGTTCTATTTTTCTCATCAGACAGGAAAAAAAACAACAAAAAACTGAAGATCAGCCTTACCCAAGTAGCTTACCCACAGTCACATAGTTCCTGAAAGGAGGCAGTATTAGGGTTCAAATGTGACTGTGTCTCCTACTACAGTGACTTAGGGTGAGCTGGAGCCAGGATATTCACCGTAGTGGTTAGAAGTTGTTTAATTCTTTTTCTTTCTTTTTCTTTCTTTCTTTCTTTCTTTCTTTCTTTCTTTCTTTCTTTCTTTCTTTCTTTCTTTCTTTCTTTCTTTCTTTCTCTCTCTCTCTCTCTCTCTCTCTCTCTCTCTCTCTTTCTTTTTCTTTTTTTTTTTTTTTGAGACAGGGTCTTGCTCTGCAGCTCAGGCTGGCCTTGAACTCGGCCTTCCAAGTGCTCGGGTTACAGGCATGAGGCACTTGGCTTCTTTGGGTGTTGCTTGCATCTAAGCTCTGAACTTTGACTTCTCAACCATTGATCAATTTAAGCTTAAGACATTGGGTGTCTTTCTGTTGCAGTCCTCACAGCTTCTTGGGGAATACGCGCCACTCATTTCAAATACTTTAGGGGTCTGTAAAGGGAAGATGACCCAGGCAGGACATTAAGGGAGCAGCAGATCTGTTTTAGTGCAGCTTCAGGGACAGCGGGTGCTGGAATTGCCTAGGGGCTCGGGCGGGATTCAGAGTCCTGTCCCTGCTGCATGGAGGAGTGGGTTTGTGGATGTCACCCTGAAGCTCCAAGGGGAGCTTCTTAACCAGGCTCCCCTTGGCTGGATATTTTTAAAAGGAAGCTTTGAAGACACCTTTTAATGTTAAGATATAATTTATATAAAGTTAAGTACACAAATCTCAAGTGCAAAGCTAGAATTTTTGTGTGAGCTAAAACCTAACCTAATTGTATGTCCACAAAACAACCATCCAAATCAGGATAGAGAAGGAAATTTTCCCTCCAAATCTTTCTAGAGGTATATAATATTCTGACTGCCACCATGGGCTAGTTTTGCTTGCTACTGATTTGCATTTGTGTTCTTTCATTCATATTATGTTTTCACAGTTGGCCAGTGGTTTATGGGTAGGAATAGTCAGTTCCTTTTATTGAAGGTAATACTGCATTGTGTGAATATATTCCCATTTATTATTTATTCTCCTGTTGCTCATTTAGGTTGTTTCTAGTTTTTTGCTATTGTGAATAAAGTCATGATCATTTTTGGAATTTTTTAGTTTTGCACTTGTTTTCCTTGGATAGCTACCTAGAAATGAAGTTGCTTGAGAGTTAAGGTTTGAATGCAAGAGGTGAGTGGGTGATTATAACTATGAGCAAGAAGTGCTGGGTTGGAGAGCAATCTCGAGAGCAGTAACCCTGGGCCGGGGAGACGGCTCAGTAGAATAAGCACTTGCCTGGCAAGCACGAGGGCCTGAGTTTAACCCTCAGTTCTGCAAAAAAAAAAAAAAAAGCCATGACCCTAAAAGAAGAAGAGTGTGGAGTGTGGCTCATGCTTTCTCAGTGGGAGATATTGCACCTGGAGAATGAAAAATGCTTTCTGAGGTGTGTGTGGATGGGTAGGGGTAGAGGGACAGGCAGAGAGATGGAGAGACAGGAAGAGAGAGACAGACAGGGAGACAGAGGGAGAGGGAAAGAGAACCTTAGATATCATGGACTTCAGGTGTGCTGACAGAGAGTAATACCATAGGAAGAGGGGTTGTTAGAAAAAAACTCTGATATAGCTCCTTAGGGGGTGATAGAGAGAAAAGCTTGAGGTAAATTAGTCTAGCTAAACCAAGTCTCTCTCATTTCTTCAATTATGGAGCCTACAGGGACAGTTTTACTTTTGGTCAAGTAAAGTGTATTTTTCCATTACTAAAGGCTGGATACATTTTTTTTTTTTTCTTGAGAGGTTTATTGGGCTGGGGAGATAGCTTAGTGGCATAAGTGGCCTGACCGACAAGTACAAGGGCCCAAGTTCAATCCCCTGTACCACTAAATAAATAAATAAACAAGTTTAAAAGAGGTTTATTTAGCTCAGGAGGTGAGGGCACCAGCTCTCCTCTAGCAGCAGATGGAAGCAAATGGCTACGTGCTAACAGCACAGCAAAGAAAAATCCTTGCTGTATCCTCCAGGTACAGCACCCATCCTTCCCAGGGCAGTGTCCTCAGTGACTTCCTTCCCACCAGGCCCTATCTCTCTTTCTTGTTTTTTGGCAGAACTGGGGATTGAACTCAGGCCCTTGTGCTTGCCAGGGAAACGCTTATTCTACTGAGCCATCTCCCCGGCCCCCAAGCCCAGCGCCTCCTCACAGATTGCAGCCCGTGAAGCCTTCGCCGACACATTCAAATCACAGCCAAGCTGTAGCAGGGTAAACGGGGGACACTAAGCAACACTGCCCAGAGATGCCCAGGGAAGGTGGCTTGTGCTCCGCAGGGCAGAGACGCTGCCTGCCAGGGCACCATAATGCCCTGCCGAGCAAGGAAATTATCCCAGCCTGAAAGATCTTGCTCGGTCAGCGCTGGGGTCAGCTGGCCCACAGGAGGACACCTTTTTACTTGAAGCTTTTGTTGAGGGAGGAAGTGCTTGTCGGGCCTGCTGGGTGTCAGGAAGATGAGATCTCGCATGGAGGAAGCTCACGGACCACAACACAGCCACCACACTCCAGGCTCCCTCGGCCCCTTCTGCCCGTTGTTCTCCTTTAGCTCATGTGCGATGTTTCCACCCCGGCAGGCCTTCCCTCGTGACGAATGGCAAGAAAGTAAAACATCTGGAAAAAATGAGTCCGCAGAAGGAAGGCAGATACCATGCAGGCGGCCACCCGAAGACACGCTTAGCCGTGGACACCAGGCAGGAGGAAGACAGTGTGAGAGAAACTCCTGCCACTCTCTGGGACCCAGGCCTCAGATGGGCCTTTCCTCAGGGCTAGTAACCCACAGTGAGAGGGCACAGTCTGCAGCTCTGGGTCACACACAGGCAGGAGTGAGCCCTGCCAGGTCTACCCAGAAACAGGTGCCTGAGCAAGTCTTAGGCCAGTTCCTTAGCTTCCTGGGCCTCCATCTCCTCTCTGCAGACTGGGAACAATAGTAATGGTCCCTGATGGTGGGACTTACCTCATAGTACAGCTGTGAGGGCTGCGACAGGCCTGTGTGCCAAGCCCTCAGAGTCACGCATGGTGCAGTCTCCCTACACAAGCATGGGCTTCTAAAATCACAAGTGACAAGAGAAACTGCCTACACAATGGAAGGGGGCAACTTTCTAGTTTCTTTTTTCGTGTGTGTGTGTGTGTGTGTGTGTGTGTTACTGGGGATTGAACATGGCCTGAGATATATCCCCAGCCTATTTAAAAGTCTTTTTGAACTTTTGAGATAGGGTCTCACTAAGTTCTCCAGGCTGGGCTTGAACTTGCAATCCTTCTGGCTCTGCAGAGCTACACCTCGGCTGGCTTACTTTCTTGCTCAAAAGAGGCTGATATCCAGGCATGATTTCA
>PVKA01003201.1:0-36286 GCA_004027165.1 Ctenomys sociabilis
GTCCTGATCTTGGAATGTGGTACAAATTTCATGTCTGTTGTAGCATGGAATATGCACTGATTAAGAAGCACAGATTAAAACAGCTAAGATTGTTAGGGTTTATTTTCATTCTAGTTACCAACAAAAGAAGGAAAAATATATAACTTTGTTATAACTTTTCATCCACAATGGGAAAAAAATCATAGTCTACTTCATGTGTTCTCTGAATCAAGACTTCTGCCAAATAATGTCTGTCCACTTGAACTAGGCAAAAAGTAGTGCCAGTTTTTGGTGAAAACTCTGTGAAATACTGTGTGTAACATATTTTTCTCTCCTCAAAAGCATGAACTTTTATGAATTTTTTTGGTAAGGAGAAACCCCAGAGCCTTGTCTTGCTTTCCTTGTACCCTTCCCTAGAAGTGAGAACTTTTCAAATGGCAACCCTGTAACTGACTCAGATTTGTAAATATCTTTTTCCTCATACCCTCCACTTGAATTCATCCTGTTCTTTCAGTTGATGCAATTGTCAGCCATAAGCAGGCTCTCTGCTTTCTCTCTGCATTGGGATTCTGGATATAAAACAGATGCTTTTATCATTTTAGAAATAGTGCTTGAATAATCAGTGGACTTGCACATTTGCATTTTAAGACTAATGAAGGAAAGAAAAAAAGCCATGAGATTTAGAATAGAGAACTGAAGACAGATTATTTGTAAAGGTTTTTCTTCTATACAGTTGAAGGGATCCTAAAAATGTATGGACTGCCAAAGACTGGGTATAGTAGTGCACTCCTGTAGTTCTAGCTCTTGGGAGGCTGAACACAAGATGGATCACTATGACTCTGATCTGCATAGTGAGACCCTATAGACCCTGTAGATCCCATACTAAATGGGAAAAAAAAAAAAAAAACCTGCTGAGGTGTTTTCCAGTTGTTACTGGCAAGCTTTTTTTTTTTTTTTTTCCTGTTCAGTACTGGGGATCAAACTCAGACCTTTGGGCCTACCGGGCAGGTGTTTATGCTGTGCATTCCACAGGATGGTGCATCACTCTGCCAATAATTCTTAGGTCTTTTTTTTTTTTTAAAGAAACCTTATAATGCATTGGGTATATGGCATTATTTTGTAACAAGGTTGGACATTTTGCTACCTTTTTGATACATCTTTATTCAAGTTTAGGTTGGTGACTTTTTATTTTAAATTTAGGGAGCTTTTTTTTAAGGTGATATATCTCTCTGTTCATACTTTTGATGCTCTTTGTCATTCACCAGAATGACATGTTAAGATAGTAAGAAAGTAAAAATAATAGATGAGATAAGGTAAACACTTGCAAAATAATTGACTTGAAAGTAATGTTGTATTCAAAGTAAATTACTATGTATTAAAATTATTTATTTATTTATTGGCAGAACCATGTATTGAACTCAGGCCCTTGTGCTTGCCAGGGAAGCGCTTATTCCACTGAGCCATCTCCCTGGCCCCTGTTATGTGTATTTAGTACAGGGTCTCCCTATGTAGATTGGAATCATAGTGATCCTCCTGTTTTTAGACCAGTCTTACTTGCTGCCTCAGCACACCCTCAGGGTGAGGCCAGTACGGCATGCCTGGGACCAAACCCCAGTCCCTGAGCCTTCCTACACAGGTGCTTTAGTCTGCTTGGGCTCTCTGGCAAGCCCTTGAAAAAATACTTTTAATAAAGTCACTGAACTGACAAAAGTGGTTTTAAGGAGTTCTTTCCTGAACTTTGCTCTTTTCAGTGTTTTCTGGAAGAGCCTAAAACATTTTGATAATATTGGTCATTAAATTCTCTGTGCTTAAAAAGTGTTTAATATTTAACAATATTTCTTATCTATCTATCTATCTATCTATCTATCTATCTATCTATCTATCTATCTATCTATCTTTTAATTTTATGTATTTTGTACAGGGTCTCACTGCACATCTCGGATTTGTAGTGATCCTCCTGTTTTCAGCCTCCCCAGGGCTGGATCACAGGCATGCACCATTTTGCCCGGTCTTGGTGGCCAGCTCAGCATGCCCAGAGGCAGGGCCACCAAGGCATGTGGTTCTGGAGATTGAACCCTGGTCCCTGTGCTTGCCTAAGTAGGTACTGAGCTATCTTGCCAGCCCTATAATTTCTCCTTTTAATATCTCATCAAATTATTAAGACTATCATGTTGGATCATTTCTGTTATTTATCTTGTTTTGTGGATAAAATTGAGGCACACAGAATTTAATATTATATCCAAGATGACAGAGTGTGAGGGATGGGAAAGTTCAAATTCATTGTAAGCCCTGAGACTGAAACCCACAATCTCATGATGCATGTCCTTTCTGCTGCCTCCTGTGGAGTCTGCTGCTTTGCCCCAAAGGGGACCCTCACCCATCTGTCTATCACAGTCACCCTAGGGATCTGTGTGTGTGTGTGTGTGTGTGTGTGTGTGTGTGTGTGTGTGAGAGAGAGAGAGAGAGAGAGAGAGAGAGAGAGAGAGAGAGAGAGAGAGAGAGATGGTACTAAGGATTGAACCCAGGACCTTTGATTTTTTAAAAAATTCATATATAAAAGAAGTACAGTGACAGTTGGAGCACTTTCAAGGTTAGTACCATAGGAAACTCCTAGGCAGTCTGGAAAGAGTTGAGCATGTTCATCATAAGCCTTCTCAGCCCTATCTGCATCCATGTTATTCCTTATCCTTTAACTTCTGCCCTGAGGCTCAGAGCTTAGATATATGGGTAGGAAATCAGATGCAAGTTAGGATTTAAAAATATATACATTGCTTAATATTTACAGATGTGTTTATACTTTTCTCCATAATTTTGGGATTGAAATCAGTTCTGCTAGGCACCTGCTCTACCACTGAAATATGTCTAGTCCTTTAAATTTTATTTTAGACAGGGTCTTGCAAAATTACTCAAAAGGGCTTGAGTTAATGATTTTTATTTTTTGTATTTCTAAGGAAGGGTCTAAGAGTGTTCAGGGTCTCACTACTAGATTGGACTCGCAGTGATCTGCCTATTTTAGCCTCCCAAGAGCTTGGATTATAGGGGTGTGCCACCACACCCTGTCTCAGTTGCCCTCTCAGTGTGCCCCTGGGGGTGGGACCAGCACAGAAGGCCCAGAGATTGAACTCCTTAAAGTATTTTAAGCAAACTGTAAAAATTAAGAATTGAACATGTACATTTTTATTCAACAAACCAAGAGAAACTTCACTATATGGTTCTGTTTCTTAGAGAGGATGAGAGGGTAGTATTTGAAAGAGTGAAAAAGGAGGGAAATCAGAGCCATAAGAAATAGAAAAAGATAGTAAGAAGAAAGAAGAGGAATTTTCTGAGTGTTTCTGATTTGGTATATAAGATATTATTGTAGATTAGCCTTGGTTTCTAGATTCTAGTTGTTAGGGACAATTCAAAATTAGATATATAAATTTGGGTCACACACACAAAAAGCACCTTTATTTTTGTTTTAAATCATTAATAGTATATTTTGGGTATATTCAACTTTGTGAATTAGTTGAAGATTGACCTACCTTTCTGAAGTATGTTATGCCAGGAACATTGATCATTTCCATCAGGCAATTCATTGCAGTGCTACTAGAGAGAAGGACTTGTCTGTTCTAATCTTCACTCAGGGAATACAGCTCACTTACATTGAATGGCCACTTTATAAAATATGTGACAGTATGGCAGAGTATGATGCCATCACATTTCATATATTAGTATGTTCGTGCTCTTATGTGGAATGGTATTTTAAATTTGATATTGATTATAGAGTTCAGGTGAGCACTTTGAAATGTCATCATGTTCAGTAGAATACAAAACAAAAAAACATTAAGGAATAGAATAAGTATCCACACCTCAAATACAAGTTCATTATTCGTTCTATATTGTTCACAGTTTTGTAGTTTTTCTGTATAAAGTTTTATGATCTCAACTCATTCCTATGTATCTTTCTATGAGGATAATATTGTTTGAGTTCACATTGTCAGTGGCACTGTGCCTTTCAGTTATGTGGGCTTTGCTTGAAGTCTTGCCCGCTCCATATTGAACAATGCTAATTTGAGGTAGGTGGTCTTGCCCCTTGATTAGATCTTTAAGATTCTCTTCAGTATTTTTAAATTGGTAAGTTCGAAGAGATTCCAACTTCATAGTGTTTATGCTGTATATTTTATTAACTTTTGAATATTTGACTTTGATACTTTTTATGTTTAAAAGGGGTTGTATTTCTTTATTACAAAAAACTGTAAAAGAGTATATCACCTTACCATACAAGATTTAGGTTTGATTTACAGCTACCACCAAATTCTGTAGAGTTTTGTTATAGCAATAGATTCCCCAAAAGAAATTGTTAAAACCATCTATATATATTTGCTTGTCTCCTTGGGATTTTTTTAGAATCACATTTTGTTTGGTGGATTTTTTTTTTTTTTTTGATGTTACTGAATTTTTTTGGTTGAAATGCTTCTTAGGGGAGATTGATTGATTGATTGATTGATTGATTGATTGATTTATATATTTGGTGCCAAGTACCGAACCCAGGACTTCCAGCTTCACATTTTATTTGGTGGAAAAAAAAAAGGATTAATGTTTGCTTTGAAAACCTGATTTGGTTTTGGCTCTCAGAACTTATACACTCATGGCTCTTTTAAAGCTATTCTATCCTTTCCACTGGTTTAAAAATCAATAATTTCATCATCATGAAGAATTTGATGACGCAAATTTGTCTTACACATGAACCTTAATGTTTGTAAAGGCTGCAAGTTCTGTTAACCACAGCTCTGTTCTTTTCCTACAATAATAACCCTACTTGGCATTCAGAAGTTTTCAAGCCCCATTTTCCTATTTTTGAAGACTACTTAACAAATTTTGTCATTTTTCTTAAATTGCAGTTGGAGAATTTGATGCTGGATAAAGATGGCCACATAAAAATTACAGATTTTGGTCTTTGCAAAGAAGGGATCACGGATGCCGCCACCATGAAGACTTTCTGTGGCACGCCGGAGTACCTGGCCCCAGAGGTAAGCTTTTGTTCCATTCGTATGAGAAACAGTGTCTGTGCTGTGTTTAGCAAAGGTTGCCATTTAGCATTTTGTTAAATTGCAATACTTTTTTGCTACTTTTACATGGATATCAACCTGAATGAAATTTAATTAGCTTTGACCTCTTAATGGGTTGAGGGCCAAGCTTATATATAAATTAAATTTTATGAACTATATAAGTAGATCACATCAGTATTATATGTTGAGTCTTTGGTTATGGCCATTTGGGTCACAATTTCACTTAGGTGAAATGTTCTAGACGAGGTAAATCGATAGAGTCAGAGGGTAGATTAATAGTTGACTGGGGAAAAGTGATGGGGAGCTAATGTACAGGGGCTTTTTATCGAGGTGATGAAAATATTCCATAACTGGGCAGTAGTGATGATTGTATAACCTTGTGATTACAGTAAAAATAAACCCATTGAATTATAAAGCCTAGAAGAAGGAATTTTATAGCATACAACATATTCTAATTGTAAGAAACAAAGTACACTTTAGAAATGTTAAAACTTCTGACAGGGGCCTGGCCAGATAGCTCAGCAGATTAAAGCACCTGCTTATGCAGATGCAGGGACCCAGTCTCGATCCCTGACCTGCTGGGTCAGGCCCCCCCCCCCCCCCCCCCCCCCCCCCCCCCCCCCCCCCCCCCCCCCCCCCCCCCCCCGTGCTGAGATGGTGACTGAGACTGAGCATGGCGGCGCAAGCCTGTATTCCTAGTGTTTGGGAGGCTAAAAACAAGAGGATCACTGTGGGTCTGATCTGTATAGTGATACCCTGTGGACCGTATACTAAATACATAATAATAAAAACTTCTGACAGGGTACTTGGTGAAAACCAAAGAGGAAGGTAGGTTCTAACTTGTCCCTAGGATATTCAGTGTTAGAGGTTAGAGGTCAGAGCTCTTTGGCTCTGACCACTCTGCAGCTGTCATTAAATATCCCATTAGTATCCTGTTCAAGGCTTGGCCTTGATTAAGAAAGTTGAGGTCACACAGGGAGGCTACATTTAAGTACTACTGTCAATAGCTTAGGTACTGGCGGGTGTTCAGCAGCAACTATGAGATACATAAGTGAAGATTCTTCTACATGTTTCCAGACAATTCCTGCCTCAAGTCATGGAGTCACCCCCTCAATCTAAAGTTTCTGTCTGAAGCTACATACACAAGTGCAACAGAGATGAACTTTCTCTGCTCTCTCCACCTACATTCCTATTGCAGAAAATCCACAATAATATCAAATGGCATTTTACTGCTTAGTATGGGGATGTTTGTTACACAGCAATAGTAACTGGATCACATCAAACAGCTACTACACTGCACCCTTCCTATTATTTGCCCTTTCCTGTATCGGGGGGGGGGGACTTAAGCTATCGTGTTATTATTATTCTGTCTTCTCAGTTTAAGTAAATTCTCTGAGAATGTAGTCCTTTTCCATTTGTTCCAGTAATCACATCACCCAAAAAAATGCCCAATATGTAACAGAAACACAATAAATATTTGTGGAATAAGCTAAGGAACTATTGTGAAACTCTTTCTTGACATAAATATCATTTTCTTGTATGTGGTTCATATTTTCTAGAAAAAGACTTTTTGTGAATGTCTGTAAACAAATTCTTTGTTTCTTTGGAGTTCAATTACTCTTGCTGTACATTTTCTATGAATGAAGACATACCATATTTAGAATACCAAAATTAGTTAAGGGAAATTAGTCTTTTTTGTGTGTATTTCGTACAGGGTCTCACCACACAGATCAGACTTATAGTGATCCTCCTGTTTTTAGCCTCCCAAGTGCTGGGATTGCAGGCATGTGCTGCTGTGCCCCGTCTCAGTCACTGTCTCAGTACGCCGTGGGGGCAGGGCTGGCATTGCACTCCAGGGATCAAACCCTGTTTGCTGGGTCTGCCTAAGCAGGTGCTTTAATTTGCTGAGCTATCTGGCTGGCCCCTAAGGGGGAATTATTTCTGAAGAAGATAAAGAACTCTTATTTCAGAAACAAGTTCTATGTAACTTTTTTTAGTATTACAAAAATTTTGTCGTTAAGAAAACATACCAGTTCATAATTCAAATCTTAGTACTGCAGAATAGAGTGGTCATTGGAGATATTGTCTGTGGAGAAACTTTGAAGCAGCTAACTTGTTATGTACATTTTAATAAACGTGTATCATATACTACATCTTTGTTAACTTGGTGTGACTTATTTACCCTTACTTGATAAACTAAGATTTTAATTCTTTTATTTCCATTGTGGGTAATTTCACTGAAGAAAACATTTGCTTATTAAAGAAATATTTATTGAATATTAATTGGGCATCAGACTTTATGTCCAGTTGGGAATACCAAGACAGTAAGAAAGGTTGTTCCCCCCCCCCCCATACAGGAAAGAAGGGCAAATAATAGGAAGGGTGCAGTGTAGTAGCTGTGTGATGTGATCCAGTTACAAATACCTTGCTATTTACTAAGGTGGTAAGACATGGCAAACAATTACTGCGCAAGATAATAACCACTTTACTGGAGTCACATATAGTGCAGTGGGAAGAGAAGGAAAAAATATTCATGTTTTCTAAGAAGGCCTGACAGTCCCAGTTGTAAGTGAGAAGCAGGAAAAGAGGTGGGTGCAGAGGCTGGAGGATTAGAATACAGAGGACTTGCACTGGATGGACCCTCTGGGCCCTGAGGGTTTTTTTTTTTTTTTTTTTTTTACTTTATTTATTTTCTGTATTTTAGGGAAAAGTCTACAGGGTGTTGAGAGTCTCACTACTAGGTTAGACTTGTAGTGATCCACCTGTTTACAGCCTCCCAAGAGCTGGGATTACAGGCACATGTCACCATGCCCAGTTTCAGTTGCCCTCTCAGTGTGCCCTGGGGGTGGGACCAGCACTGCAGCCTGGGGACTGAACCCCAGCCCCCACATCTGCTTGCAGGTGCTTTAATCCACTGAGCTATTTGGCTGGCCCGTGGGCCCTGAGTTGCATGCAACAGATAATGGGATAGTACCAAGGGGAGTGTCAGGGAGGAGTTGGCAGGAGCTGGCATGGTCTTTCTTTTCAAGAGCTGTGCCTCTCACTTGAAACTTTGTACTTCTAGTGCATACTTTTTTTTCATGCTAGTCTTTTCTTAAAATCAAGGTAAGTAGAAGTTGGTATCTGATTTGGAAGACTTTTTGACAATTATTTCTCTGGCAGATGACTGTCAATATTTTCTGCTCCTACAGAAGAATTCTATGTATAATATGAAGAGATCTTGCTACAACTTCTACTTCATCTAGCAGTGAAGTTCTTGTAACTTTTGTTTAAATTAATTTAGAAATAATTTTCTTTTAAAGATAGATGGAGGTGATTTCAAAGGAGCTATGTAAAGAATGTTTAGAACTCAGTTCAAAGCCATTGGGTAGTTATAAGTTTGTAATTAATTTGAGTTTTTTTTTTTTTTAACTGAGTTTTAAATGAACTCAGTTTGCCTCTTGCATTAAAGACCATGAGAAAAAAATGTTGTTATATTACTATGTCACTTGTTGAAAAGGGTTTTTAATGTATTCCCTCTAACCTCTCCCGAGGGAGAACAGGCTGACAGTGCAGCTCTCCAGGTTTCAGGGACTCATAGGCCTTTATTGTTGAAGAAAAAAAGGACAGGGGTTTTCCTGCTGGTTTCTTTCTTTTTTTTATGACTTTACAGAGATCCTATCTTAGCAGGCATATAAACTACACATTTACTATAAAACTTTGTTTAAAGGGTAGTTTGAAATGAGAGTATTTTTATTTTCTACATCAAAAGAAAGTAAAACTGGCCCTGTAGTAAGTTAAGGAACATAAATCATCCTGAGAGGATTTTTTTTTTTTATCCTGAGAGGATTTTATTTTTGTAATCTATACTCTGTTTTCACACCTAGACATTATAAAAGAAATTAGAAATCGCATATAAACTCTTATTGTTAAATTTTATCATTTGGTTGGGTTCCTATGAATCCAAACCCTTTTATGCAGTGCTAATTATTTAGAATCTCAGCTTTGCTCTTGATTTAGCAGTACCTGATCAACTTTCCAACTGTAAAACAGTTTGAAAATCAAATGTAGCTTACATGCAAGACCCAACAAAATTAAAAGTGTTAAGTACGTTTTGGCAGTTCACTTTTATTATGCCCAGTCCTCAAATGTACCAGCAGATAATCATCTGAATGTTAGTTATTTTTCACATGCTTATGTGATCACACAAAAAGTACATGCTAAAAAGAAGCAGATGGTGACAGATGGGGAAGGTTGAATAAGGTGGTTTTGGAAACCTAGAGAAATGCACTTCTGTAATAGTGTAAAAATAAAAACTATTTTATAATCAAGTTAGAACTAACAAAAATTGGGAAAAATGACTTGCTAGTTGAGAAATATATAATATCTAATGATAGCAACTATTGAGGGAAAAAGGATGTAGTTTAATCCAAATGCAAAGTGGTATTTTTCCCCCAGCAGCTGAAAATGTAGTTTCTGATGCATTCTTCTTACTTTCTAGAATCCTATCATAGAACCCTGTGAATGATTTTTATTTATTTTTTTTAGAAGTCTATGTTTAGTTTCACTTAAAATATCTTAAATAGATCAGAATATTTTGATAGCTATTTTGATGTAAATATTTATGATAATAAATATTAATACAAATGGAAATTAAATTTGATGTAAATTTAAAAGCAAAACTGTATAGTTACTTTGTAAGCAGATAGTAAAGCAGTAGTGAAGATTAGTGTGGAATAAAGGGTGGAGAGAACAGGTCCTAACTTGACAAATTTATTAAGCACTTTCAATACAACAAGGAATAAATGGAAAAGATGTCACTTTTTGGACTCTCAGGATTATCTTTTGGAAGTGTTAAAAGAAATGAATGAGCCCAACATTAGGCACATTTGGATATTTAATCTACAGGTATACTTAGTAGCACATACAGTTATGTTGTTATTAGCCCTTGGACAGAGTCCTTCTGTATTCCAACATGTGATGATATTAGTCTTAGAACTCCTGAGATCACTTTGCGAGAAGAAGAGGGTTGTGTCAGCCTCTCTAAAACTGTGTACAACCGTTAACATTTTGTTCAGTTATGGTAGATCACATTACACCTGAAGTATTTTTGAAAACCTTCATCTTCCTGGCATTTCTGAAAAGGTTTCATCACCTAAATTGAAGTGAAAATTAGGTTTACTTAATTTCCTTCAGGAGCACAGTGATTATTTCAAATAGTTGTTTTCTGCCTTATGGTTAAAGTTCATGTTTAAGAGCTGCCATTTAAGCTGGCTTGTTATTAGATTGAACATGTTTGATTTAATTGTTTGCTGTGCTCTAATTCTTACTATTTCAGGTAATACTAGCAGTCATCTCATTGTGTCCCATAGTTAGGTTTTGTTGAAAATGTGTGCTGAAACGGAACTCATGCCTCTCACTGTTTATATATAGTGGCTTTTATTCAGAGTTGTATTAGTTTTTACAGTACCTATTTTTTCACATAAAGTTCTTTGCAATTGTTATAATATTGGGCTTTAACACATTTGGTATGATCCTAGGTAAAACAGGAAGTTTAATGAAGTGTAACATATATTTTAAAAACTACACAAACTTGGAATACTAATGATGAATAGCTATTTTTCTTAAGATTACAATGACCCAATTTCTTTGACTTCTGTAATGTCTGTTGCTTCAGTATAAAAAAGAAGTGTAGAAATCTGTGAGAACGTATATTGGAGTGTGATTTAAACACTATTATACCCATTCAACTTTCCAGTGGTTCAAGGAGTTTTGCTTCTGTAGCCTGAGTTTGTTTTTGAAAATGCATTGTAAGCTGTGTAACATACATTCTAGGAGGCGGCCATAAAACTGATGACATTCCAATTTGTAGGAAATGGCAAAAGTGTTATCTCTTCAGAATTGTGGGACAGTTGATAACTAGTTATAAAGTACATATTTGTGGAGAAATGAAATTCATAATTCTTATGAATTGAAATACCTATTTCTTTTTTTTTTTTAACTAGTCTGTTTCAAAGTCTGAATTAGAAGATTTATCAGTCATTACTTTTTAGCAGAGACCTATGATATTGAAAATGTTTTAAGGGCTTCCAGAAATGATAATGTTCCACATATATCTCATGTACTAGTTACCTGAAATGCAATGTTACTAGAAAAAAATTTTTGAATTTGTAGTAAATTGGTTCATCCAAGTTCGCAGTTTACTTTCACAACATAGGTGTGCAGACAGTTTGTTTAGATGTTTAATTTCCCCCATCTGTTCTGTCAGGATTATTGATTGAGTGGTAAGCCACTGCAGGGTACGTGCAGCCTCCTTGTAATTGCTTGCCGTGGGAGCCTTGTGTGGCCTGGCCAGCGAGCAGGGAGAGATGTCCCTTCTGCCTGCAGTCAACTCTTAATTGGTAAAAGAATACTGGGATGAACATATTTTTGAAAATGACTTGTTGACTATATAAATATTTGAATCAGAACATTGATTGATGATATTTTAAAATATGTAGTTTCTTACTTAATATTATTCTTTGAAATTAGTCACTATTTTAGAGCCTATTCATGGTGAGTTTTTTTGTTTCTCTCACATTGTTGGTTTACAAATGGAAATGTCTTCATCAAAGGTTACTGAAATATTTACTATTAAGACGTACTGTGGCGTGTTTGAAACTTACATTTTGTTTTATCTGAGAGTAAATTGATTTCTGAGTACTGGTAGGAGAATTGAAGCCCTTTTTGCCCTAGAGTTTGTGTACTCTTTGAGTGTTTGTTTATTCTTTTGTCCTTTACCTGTTTGGGCATTTGTCTTAAATGCAGATATAAAGTAAAGGTGCCTCTAGGATTATAACACAGGAAAAGAAGGAAAGGCCAGGCATCTGCACTCATGTCCACACTTTGAATGTCACTAGAAAGTCAGTAATACTGATGTTTACGGGCGACACAAACTCACTTGTTGAAAGACGTCTTTCACTGGATGATGTCTCCAGGAATAATAGAAGTGTAAAGATTACATGTTATGTTACAGTGGAGTGAGATTGTACTTTATCACTGTTGTCTTTCTTCTTTACATCACCACTTCTTAGGGGCTTGCTGGTTAGCTCAGTTGTTTAGCGCGCCTGCTTGGGCAAACTCAGTCAAGTTCAGGGAACTGAAGTTTGATCCCCAGTTCCTCATGCCACACCAGTCCCACCCTTAAGGCAGCCTGAGCCAGCAGAAAAAAATCCTACATCACCATTTATCATACCCATGTCTCAGTCTTTACAGTAATCATGAGATAAATTAGCATTTTGTGAGGGGATAAAGGATAAGAATCAAACTCATGTTAGTGAGTGTGTATTTTATGTTACTATAATTTTAGAAAAACAAGTGCTTTGAGTGAGGGAGAATTCTTTTCCAAAAGTAGCATTATAAAAAAGAATGCAGGATTTGAAATAATTTGGCTTTGAATTTCTAAAGTATTTCACAGTATTGTGTTTTGAAATCATTTAAATATAAGGAGGGAGAAAAAGTATATAATATGAATTGTAGAAACACAATGTATATTACATATCCACATGCATAATATTGCATTGTATTTTTTTTCTTGTCTTTGACTTTACAGCTGTTTCGAGGTAGGAGTTGAGAAAAAAAAAACAAAACTTTCCTTTTAATTGATAGCAAAATCCTCTTAAGTAGAGAGGGCAGCTGGGTTGTTAGGATATTTTTTCCCTAGCATTGCTGACGTTTACATATCAGTAATACAATACGGTACATCAATATTGTTCACTACAAAATGATCCTGCGAACAGTTCTAATTATAGCATTGTACATCAGTATATCAATTAAAGTACGTATGCTCAGAAGCAAAACCATTTTGAGAAGTAGTGTTCATTTTATAAAGCGAAATACAATATATTTTATCAAATAGATTTTTTAACAATAGTTTTATTTTTCAGTTGTGTTTTTCTCATCAAAAATGAAAAAGAAAGCCTCTTTTTATGTACTCACTTTCCCTTCTGGCTGCAAACCAGGTATTTAAACAAAAATAAAGGATTGCCAGTTTTGCCAGCTGGGGATGAGAACCCGGCTGGTGAAATGTGGGTTCGGGAGGCAGTTAATCCAGCTTTTATGCTTTTTATGGTTTTATGAAAAAAGAGGTTAAAAACTGCATTTGGCTCCTTTTCATATGTGCCACTGTTTTGTTGGTGTAACAGGCATGCAGATAGAGATTAGTTAGACCTTTTTCCTTTGAAATTAGATTTAAAAAAAACTATCGATTAGATAATGGCCTACAAATAGTACATTCTACTAATTGGTCTTGGCCAAATCCCTCAATCATTGAAATGTCTGTTACTTTAAGGTGAGATATGTAGCATTTATTTTAAATGCAAGAATATGGGTAGAATGACCCACACTTCTTTAGGTTGTCTGGGTTTTTGTTTTTGTGTTATTATATACAGATTGAAAATTGAAATATTTTTAACTGGTAATGAAAATAGAATTTGTTGTCTTCTAGAAAATATTTTCTTTAGTTTGTGAATAACAAAAGATTATTAGAAAAATAATACTTGGACTTGCTGTGATTTACCAGTGCAGTTCCTGGGCTTTTTGGCCCTGAAACAAACACTGATATTATTGAAATAAAAATCTTTCATAGTGTATCAATAGATCTTTAAGTAACATAGATTTTTTTGAAATTTGATTCAGTTTTAAAATCTTCTGTTTACCAAAGTACCTTTCGTAGTATTTATAGCCATACCGTAACTGTCAGATATATCACCTGCATCTCTGTGAAATTACTGGTAAGTTTTAAGTAGCAGTTGGCATAATCTTCCATAGAGTGTTTAACCAAGGAAGAGCATTATGACTTCGTTCCTAAAAAATTTTCTATTGTATCATGTTACATGTTTTTTTAATTGATAAACTTATGTCTGTTGAATTAAAAGCACAAGGGTCTGAGTTCAATCCCTGATTCCGCAAAAAAAAAAAAAAAAAGATTATTTAAATAGTTATTTAAAATAAAATATTGGAATTTGCATATAGATGAGAAGTGTCCTATTGAATGAGAAACTGGTGTGTGTGTGTGTGTGTGTGTGTGTGTGTGTGTGTATAGCCATGTTATAATTTAACCAGGTTGCTCTAGCATAACCAATTTCATTCCTTTTTTTCACTGTTTTTATTTTGTATCCAGTATATCATGGGAATCAAATATAAAAAGGCTTACACCAGTCTATGGTTTTTGTTATTTTTAATAAAAAATTTAGTGAGTTACTGAGGCTTTGGATACTAAAGTTTACTACAAACCAAATAGTATGGAAGGCTTATATTTATTTTATTAATTATTTTTCTGAGTTTAAAGGCGCTGGGGCCCAGGGAAGTTTTCAAATTTATTTGTTACTTTTGTCTTTCACTGATTTGTATTACAGCTGCTTTGTTGTTTAGGCCTTAAAGCACGGGTGTGTAAGGTACTTTATATAGTCCATAGTCACCACAGTGCAGCTTTAAAATTGTAAAAGTTGGGCTGGGGACTTAGCTCAGAAGCACAAGGCCTGCCTGGCAAGTGCAAGGTCCTGAGATAGATTCTCAATACACACATAAGAAAAGACAAAAAAAAAAAAAAGGTGATGTCCACATTAGTGGGCCCAGAATAAAAAGTTAAGTAGACCTAAGAGAAAAATATAAGATATACTGACATCTTTAATTTTATACTTATGGGCCATTTATGGGTATATGTTGGGTGTTCACATACTTTCTGTGATTGATACCTTTTATAGGATGCTTCATAGTTTTAAGGTTAAGATCTCAGAATAGACTACAGGCTTTTGAATTGGGAGGCATTTATTTTGCAAACCTTTATATCTTACAAATAGAGCTTTAAAATTAATATTTAATGCTGAATTGTTCTGCCGATTTCATCTTAGGTGTTAGAAGACAACGATTATGGCCGAGCAGTGGACTGGTGGGGCCTGGGGGTTGTCATGTATGAGATGATGTGTGGGAGATTGCCCTTCTACAACCAGGACCACGAGAAGCTTTTTGAGCTAATACTAATGGAAGACATTAAATTCCCACGAACACTCTCTTCAGATGCAAAATCATTGCTTTCAGGGCTCTTGATAAAGGATCCAAATAAACGGTAAGCCTCAAGTAGCATTCAGTGATTGGTGGATGTGGCTATAGGTTCTGATGTCGAAATTAATTCAACTGTAACTCCAAGCAATAATGTGTTTCTTCTTTCCTCTCACTGAGCACACTGACTTACTTTAACTGCATAATATAGAACAATTAGCAGTTTTTATCCGCTATTTTCCTGGTTTGGACATTTCACGCAGATTTAACAACTAAGGATTTTAATAGTTTTGTTCCAAGGGAGCAGTTTCTTCATTGCCCAGCTGCTTGGTCTTGTGGACATGGGAGAAGCCTGTAGTAGTCTGCAGTTCAGGCCTTTATGTTTCTGCTAACTTATGTTGTGGAAAGAATGGTCTGTTTGTTTTCTCTCCTCCAACTCCTAAGTATGATAATGCATTTTTTTGTCACTTGAAAATATTATTCTTTTTTTTTCATGCATGACTGAAAGGGGTATTATCAGCAAACAAGCAAAAACGCAATTTGTTAAAAAACCTTTTACATGCTATATTTGTTTTTGTCAGTACAGCTATGATCTAGAGTCCTGCAGCCTTGCTGCTGTGCTCAGTATGCCACACTATTCGCTGGTCATATTCATGTATTTATTTATGTATAAACTATTGCTAATACTATAGGGTTAGGAAATGGCTGTTACTAATTTTAAAATGCTCCTTAGTATCTGTCCTTATGAATATGTGGACACTCTCATCTCTAGGCATCTATGTTTCTATGAAACACATCTATGAATTTCTTTGAAATGTTCTTGATCCTAAGCATCTAGAAGGTAGGTGTTTTCATGTGTTGAACTGGTCATAACTCCTCACAAAGTGTTGTTACGATGTTTGTTTATGATTGATGGCTAATGGGTATTTATGGACAGGCTGAAGGAGTAAATGAATCTTGAAATACGAGCTGTATGTACTTTAGAAATGTTTTATTGCATGTTTCTAGCCTTTAGATTTATAAGGAATGTGACTACTTTCAGCAGAGTTAAGCATAATAACAGAGATACCATCTTTTTGTTTTGTGGGAAACGATTCAGAAAGGTGCTTGGTAATCCTAGCAGCTGAGGTGCAGGGTGCAGCCTTATATTTGTAAAATGATTTTAGTTTCTTTATCAGGACACTTTCACATCTTTGATCTTTGCATTCTTAAAAGCCTTGTACAGCAGAGAGAGCAGATTCTGTTCACATTTCTGTTTGATTGAGTGGGGAATAAAGACCTGGAGAGAGATTAAGTGACTGAGCCCAGGTCTCACAGAAAGTTCAGGAAGAGCAAGAGTAGAAGCGCCTTTCTTGATGCCTATTTGTTCCCTGTGTATCTTATTAACAATGCATTAATTTCATTCAGATTTTGAAATGTGTTCCAATTAATCTGCTTCGGTAACCCGTGTCTCTCATTTTGCCTAGTTAATTTAGGATGTAATATTGGGCTTCATCTCAGTGAGTTTTTATACCATCCTTTTCTGACTCCTACAGGTAGCTGTGGCCTCCTTTTCCATTCTTGCCCCTTTTTTCTAATAGCTAGTAGGTCAGAATTGATTTTTGTGTCTGTGTTCCTTTCCTTAGTTTCCTCTTACCCCAAGCCTACATCATACATAGCACTACCATGTTAGGAACCACTGAGTAAGTGGGAGGTGAATTTCTAGAATATTATTGGCCTGGTGTATATCTCCATTCAGAGGCTGGTGATGTTCTAAAGAAAAGATATGGCATTCTGAATCATCTGGTACTTTTTTTTGAAAATGAATGTATCCCTTCACCACTGAAGTAAAATATAGGAAAACAAGGAAGAACAAGATGAGTAAGTCTGTTCTCTAGAAATTCACAGAATAATGAGAAACACAAAGCACATATTCACAGATGTTCAGGCCAAACTATGTGCACATTACCAGTGAAATTATTATCTCAGTCTAGGGTTCTGTGCTGGAGAACCTGAGCAGGCTCATGCAGTTTTGCAGTGGCATTCAAGCAGAGAAATTTACATGTACAATACATCTAGAATTGCAAATGCACATGGCATTTGAGAAGTTCATTGACTAGAGTTCAAAATGTGAGTTGGGTAACATTGGGAGATGAAGCCGAAGATTATAAGGACCTTGTGCTTCCCAGACAATATTTAATCTTTATTCAGAAAGGAAGGAGAAGCCACAGAAGAGTTTAACATAAGAGACAGTGTAACCAGATCTGTCTTATATAAAGGTAATTCTGACAGCTTTAGAGTGGATGGTCTAGGGAGTGAGGGCCAGAAGAAGACCATAGTTAAGCATGCTGCTGGAATTGTGTGGATAAGTCATGGGTCCTTCCAGAAGCTGTGGTAAAGAGCAATGAGCAGTGCTTTGTAAATGACTAAAGAGAAATTATGAGGAAGGACGTGGGGTCGTGCCTGCCTTGGAGCTGTCCAGCTAGAGTGGCTTGTTTAGTGGGCTATTATTAATAGGCAGTGGGAGCATAGGAAGAAGCTCATTGGGACTGGGGTTGATAGTAACTTTTAATATGCCAAATTGGAGATTTCTATGGAAAACCTATTTGGAAATGTCAGACAGTTCAAAATGACACAGCCATGCTTAAGAGAAACTGAATGTATGAATTTTAGGACCATGAACATCTTAGAGATAGCTGGACACAAGAAAATAGTAGAGAGGATAAGAATATATGGAAAGAAGGGCCTAGGTCAAAAACCTGGGAATCAGAAGTTTAGAGGTAGGAAGAAGAGAAAGCCAACAAAGGTCTCTGAAAAGTCTATAGAAACATAGAGACAGTATAATAGTACACTTCTTTATTTTTCCTATCCATTTACCTTAAATACTGCCTGAAGTTTTTAGTATTCTTCATTGCACTGCTGTCAATTAAAGGGTCAGCCATCCTTTTGCTTTTTCTTATTATCCATTACTTTATGATTCTTCCCCTCTCCTGTATCTTCCAATGTAGTTTACAGGAAAGACATGACCTCATGTTGCATTCAGTACACTTAAAAGAGAGTTCTGTGGTATCTCTAATAGTAAAGAAGCCAATGAAATAGTGACACATGCCTCTAAGCCCCCCACACTCTGGGAGGCCAAGGAAGGAGGATTGTAGATTCATGGTAGGGAAGTTATTTGTCTTAAAATAAAAATAAAATGTGCCAGGGATATAGCTCAATGAGAAGGCTTGGTTCAATAACCCGTGCTACCAAAACCAAAATAAAAATCTATAGATTCAGTTTGACATTCTCATACTGGCCTTTAATAGTCACAGATATAAATAAATGTTCAAGAACATTTTATAGTCCCAACTTCATATTGGAGCTCCATTGACATGGAAATTTTTGACAGTTTCACACTTTGAGGAAGTGCATGTTAGCGAATGTCTCTCAGTTCTAAAGTGGCAATCAAAAGATTATAATCTTAGGCTTTGCATCATAATTATGGATTGCACTTTATATCTGTTTGATAAATATGGTGGCTATATCCAGAGCCAAAATATTGTTAAAGTACTGAGGTTTCAAATGAAAATGAAGAACTGAACCTGGATTAGTCCAGAAATCTGAAAAACTTAATCTTTTATCTATTAAATGATTCTCTAGTTCCAAAGCATCATATCAAGTGTGCTTCACATGCAAGCAACAGTACCAGCTATAAGCCATAGAGCTGTGAATAGTAAACCTGTAACCTAAGTGTAAAACCGTAGGAAAGCTTCTGATTTTTTTCATCATCCAGGCCACTTTGATGCCTGCTTTGAAATGTTAGATTCTTTTTAGAAACACGTATTTAGGCGTTTCTGCTTTTCCAGTTCCTCCACAGAAGCTTACAATGCATTGTAGATGATCTGTTACTGACCTCCACACTCTCCCCACTCCAAGGCTTTGCAGGCTCCTGTGGTGAGAAGAGCACAGCTTGAGATAGGATAGAAAATAGTAGGGTGGCCGCCAGAACGCTCAGCATTAACTATGTACAGGTCGGCAGGCTGAAGGTTCCGTGTGTGAATGAAGGAAGCATGTGTTAGCATATTAAACTTAGAAGCATGTTCCATATGCATCTATTGCATTGCAAATGGCACAAAAAGTAGATTAAATATTCTTTTACTATTCCAGCACACAGAGTTTCTAACCATGAGTAGGTCCAAAAGGAAGTGCGATGCACTAAATTCAGATTTTTACCTCCTTTTCCCTTCTGCTTTCTTTCCTCTTGCTTTTCTGTTTTTCCTTAGTGTCTAATATATCTTATATTAGAAAACACCTGAATTTCAGTTTGTTCAAGTAAATGTCTTCAAAAATAGGGAGGAAAAGAGGAGAAGTTTTCAAATTTTTAATTAAAATTCCAAAGCAAAGTTGTAGACTAAGAATGGTGTTTCTGTGGAGTTCTTTTGTGATATGAAAATAGTTTGTTTATACAACATTACTTTCAGCAAACTTTATTTCATAATTTATATTCACAAAGGTTCCTTTTGACTTGAATCATTTGAAGACAGAAACTAATTTAGAGAATTTACAATGATAATAAACAGCATTATCTGTTAGGTGCTACCTATGCTATCTCTGACCCTTCCAAAACTAATGTAGAACTGTTCACACATTTCCATTTATCTCCTCAGCACTGCAGGTGCTTGCTCCTTTCAAGTCTGTCTACACAGTCACAGTTCTTCCATTTGTTTGAAGCTAATTATTAATAACACATTCAAAAAATTAGATCCTACAGCAAAAGCCTTTTATTTTAACGGTAGTTTATTCTCAGAACTATTTGTTACTCATAAAATTACACTTTCACTAAAAAATTGTGTTGTTTTGATGTAAATATTTATGCTCATTTAATTTTATTTCTGTCCTCATAGCCTTGGTGGAGGACCAGATGATGCAAAAGAAATTATGAGACACAGTTTCTTCTCTGGAGTAAACTGGCAAGATGTATATGATAAAAAGGTAGGATATGTTTATAGCACTATATGTATGTATATATTCTAACTACTCTGCTAAAAGGACTGTGTAGCCAAAAATCAAGTGAATAAGTTTAATGATATAATGACATTTTTCATTTTACTGTGATAGATGATTCTTGAATTTCTTAGTCCAAAGTTTTATGTATGATTTGCACTTCTCAAATGCCTCTTGAAATTTTATTGTTTTCAAAGGATTAATTTATCTCTTTTTTTTTTTTCTGTTTAGTAATTTGGTAGTTTGCCTCACATTTTTTTACTAAAAGAAATAAAATATATCAAAGTTACATTTTTCTTTCAAAAAACTAGCAAAACTATAACCTTAAGAATTTTTAGTGTAAAGTGAACACTTTATGCCAATCCTTATTTTGAAAGTTTAAAGAAATAGTTTTTATATTTAAAAAAGTAATAACTTTAGTATCTTAGATGTCTAATTTGAAATAGAACCTTATTATCTACAAAAAGGATGCTACCAATTATATCTTTATCATAATCTTATTATCTTAAACAGTAAGATTTATTCTTGAATTTATACTTGTGAATATACTTGAGTTTAGGAATGTGAGATCATTGTATTTGTTCTATCTTTTTATATTTTTTGATACTTCAAATATTGTTGGTAGTGATAGTAATTTTAATACATTGATTTTGTAAAAGTTATACAAAATTTTTAATATGAAAATTTCAGTAATTCATGAGTTAGAATTTTTATCTTATTATTTTTTTAGTCCATCCATTTGAGTTCTTCCAGCTTTTCTTAATATTCCTTCTTTGACAATGATGTACATTTTTTAGGGTTTGTTTCATACTAGGTATTCTTAGCTCCTTAAATAAAGATGGAGTACTGTGTGAGTAGTGAGTAACACACCTCATGTATTTAGGGTTTGTACTGATAAGCTGCATAGCTGATTTCATACCCATTTCTTATAACTAAACATTTAAAATATTCAAATATTCAAAGCTTCAACTCAACCGTGCTCCCGTTTTGAGTTTCTATCTTGTGTTAAAGTTCTATGGTATTACTTCACAGCTCTTATGAGAGCATAAGCCTCATGAGGATCAGGTGACTAGTAGTAAATGTCCTCAATGTTTGTTAATGACATATAAGTAGTCTAACATTCAGCTCATCTCATTGTTTGTGGGCTGTGAGATGTGAATGCATGTGTAAGAAAACTCAAGAGCTATCAGTATACTACAAAGGGACCTGGGAAAGGTCAAGATTTTACCGTGGCTCCAAAAATAATGCCTGGTTAGAGTAAAAGAAGGAACATGTATTTGATAGACAGTGATTCAAGTGTCAGTATGGTGCTGCTAACTTAAAGAAGGGGCAAAACATGGACCTTTTCAGTCCTCTGATGAAACTAAGATACCCCGTGGTGGTTTCCTTAGTGCTGTCCAGCTTTTCATGGTACAGGAATGTTTGGCTTTATCTGGAGAAAAAGCTCCTGAGCATGCAGCCAGCATACCAGTGAAGAAGGAGGGCTTGCCTTGGCTCTGTCCACTGGGCTAGACACACCCCACCTAGGCAGGGGGCAGAGAGAGTCAGCAAGCCTGGCCTGGAGACAGTGCTGAGACACACCCACCAGCTAGGTATGTAGAGGAGTTAGTTTAGATTGTTTTAAATTTAAAAATATATTGTAGATGCCACTTAATTGGAGCAAAAGTATAAAAACATTTTTTTTTTGTGGTGCCAGAGGTTGAACCTGGGACCTCATACACGGCAGGCATTCTATCACTCAGCTGTATCCCAGCTCTAAAAGTATCTTGCACAAAGAAACACAGTCATAGAAAGAGTATAGTGTCCATGAACAGTAGACTCGCCCAGGGCTGTGCTGCTACCAGTTTACTCGAGGTGTCCTGGTCTTCAGATGATGGCGGCACTGATGCTTTCACTCTCTGGAAGATAAGTATCATAGCAGGGCCTTCATGTTTTAAGTCTCTTTTCTAAAAACTATGACAATGTAATTTGGTCTGGTAGGTTTGTATCATAGTACAAAAAAATAAGAAATTAATTTAAAGAACCAATCTGTCACTGCTAGAATTCAGTTAAAATTTCCATTCTTTGGGCAGTATAAATTATAAAGTAACTTATGAAACTGAACATTTTTATAGGTCCCTTATATATTTAAAATGTGTAATTTATTCATAAGTAGTTAATCTCTAAATAGAGATTTTATTACTCTTATTAAGTATTGGGAGATTTATTATTTTCATTGCATGATTATTGATCATTTTCTAAAAGTTGTGGCAAATCTAAAAGACATATCTAGAGTTGCTGGTATCTCTGGGGTGATCTAAATCTCAGGATGCAAAAATGAAAAACAAATGAATTACGTTAATTACAGGGAGTGTGACCACCATGCCCAGAGCACCAGCCTAAAATCTACACCCAGCCTGCTGCTTCCTGCTTCCCTTGTAACATGGGCAAATGCGTTTTACGGGCTTACATGGAACAGTGGGGTCACTTTAGTGCCACCAGGCTTTACAATTCTCTTGCAGCAGATTTTCTAATATGCATTAATCTAGGTGAGTTTCTGAATAGACCCATAGATTTTGTATTGTTTGTCAACCTGGTAGGATTTTTTTGTGTGAGCTTCTCTTAAATCTTATAATTTAACAATGAGCTTTCAGATCTATGAACACAGTGTATCTCTCTTAAGTTTTTAGGCCTTAAGGAGGTCTTTAATTTCTCTCAGGAATGTTTTATGATTTTCAGTGATTATATCTTACATGTATTTTGTTAGATCTGTCATTAAATATTGCATAGAATCTGATATAGTGGTATTTTAAACTTTTATTTTCACTTTGCTGCCAGTATAGAAATAATAATTGATTTTTTTTTTTTGTATAATTTGTGCTCTGTAAATTTGTAAAACTTACTTCTTAGTTGAAGTATCTTTGGATGATTATCTATGATGTTGTTCAGAGGTGATCGTAATCTTATGTAAATAAAATGTTTACTTATTTCAAATCTTTATGCATTTTGTTCTTTGCCTTACTATATCAGCTAGGACTTTGACTATAGTATTGAATAGAAGAGGTGAAAGTGGATGTTCTTTTTTTCGCCTTTTTGAGACAGGGTCTCACTATGCAGTTCAGGATAGCCTTAAGTTCACTTTGTAGCTCAGGCTGGGCTTGAACTCACAACAATCCTCCTGCCTCAGCCTCCCAAGTGCTGGGATTACAGGCATGTGCCACCACGCCCGGCTTGAAAGTGGATGTTCTGACTTTGTTTCTAAACATGTTTTTCCATTAAACTCAATGTGAAGTATGATACTAATGGTATTAGGGGGAAACAATGAACTCTATAAATAAGTTGGAAATGGTAGTTTAGCTAATAAACTAAAGTAATTAATGAGCACATCTAGCAGCCTGACACAGGTTTCTAGATCTCATGTACCAGTTAAAGGCACCCAAGCTCCTTACTGAAATAATTGATTTTTGGGCTTGTATGGGGAAAATAAAAGATAAGCTAGAGGAATTTTGTGGTGTCAAAAAGTTTAGGAGAGCTTTTCTAAAAAGTTATAAAGGAGTCAGCTCTGGGGCAAAAAGTGAACCAATTTCAGTAATAAAGCACAGTATTAGATTAAGATAAAGTAAATACCCATGAGCCCATGCTTCATAAATAAATGATTAAAAAAGAAGTATTACAAAAAGGCATGCCTTTCTCACAGGTCAGTTCTAATTAATAGAGGTAGAAGGGGTGAGAGAAATAGAAAACTCTCAACTGGACAGTAGTGTAAAGGGTGCTGCATGCAGGACCCGCCCACAGGTAAGGCTAGCACATGGCCAGTAGGTGAGGCTTTCCCCCTCATGTTCCACCAGTGGAAAATCTTATGATTACATTAATTCACCAAAAATGATTGTTGCAATAAATGCAGAAAATACTTTTAATTTATGATTGAAAATTCAGTAAACCAGAAAATAGAGAAAAAATAAAGTTGGTTCTTTAGAACAAAACTTATTGATGAACACATTTAGATTTGATTATATCTTCTTGATAAAGTTATCCGTTTATTGTGATGATTCATTCTCTATATTAATGGCAATATTTCCAAAATCTTTGCCTGATATTGAGATAAGTAATTAATCTCATTTGGCAGTGGGTACTGGGAATCAAACTTAGGACCTCTTGCTTGCCAGGTAGGTGCTGTACTGCTGAGCTGTGGTCCTAGTCTAAGGACTCAGTTTTTTAAAAAATTTATATAATACATTTTTCTCATCATTTGAAGCTTTTAGACAACATGTTGTGTTATTCAGATAGTAAACTATTTTAATGAAATATATATAGGCTGTTAACATAGTTTTAGTATATCATCTTTCTATTTTTATTGGTTTTCTTGTCTGCACTTTTATAATTTATTGAGAATTTTTATAATTTCACTTTGTCTTATAAGCTGTGAATCTTTAAGATTGTGTTTAGAGTTTGAATATAGATATTTAATTGATCACAGTCTACTTACCTATATCACATACCACAGAATAATTCTGTTCCCTCTTCCATTTTTTATGGCATCATTTTCTATTAAAAGTTTTTTATGTCATTTAAAAATTTTTCACAAGCTAATAAACATCACAATGCATAGTAATTATATTCTGATGTAAATGGTTATATTTTAAGGTGACTGAAATTATTATTTATCATTTTAAGTATCTTTTATGCAAGTCGTTTATATAGATCTGTTCTTCAGTGGACTTTCTTCTTCCTTCTGCTGTATTCTTTTTTCTTAGTCTTATGCAAAGGCTAATATAGCTCCACCTCTCAGGCATGAACTTTGTGGGTTTGGAAAGATGTGTAGAAAACAAAAATACATTTGGAGGAAGTATAGGATGGCAAATAATGGAAATGTGACATTTGGGAAGGGGAGAACAATACAAGAAGAGTGAAGAACGGAGCAGCCAAGCGCTGGAGAGGCTGCGTGAGGAGTCAGTGCGCCTTAGAGAACAAATGGAAGCTGAGCTCAGAGGCTCATGGGCAGCCATTATGTCCCCGCCTTCCTGCCAGACGGGACTGCTCCTGGGTCAGCTTATGCATGTGCCTGAGTCCTGAAGTGAGGGCAAGGCTTTAGATAACTGGACCTTTTCAAATTTTTTAGTATGGACTCCCAAGGAGAAGAGTCTGGAAAAAAGAATGTTACTTTTAAGACACTAGTGCTCTGTGGAAGTGTTAAGGCGGGTAGATTTCACTAGAGAAGAATAAGGACAACAAGGAAAGAAAGGAATGTGAATTGTCTGGTACTGTCAAGATGTGAGCTCTATTATTTTATTTTATTTTTTTAACACAACATGTCTTTTATTGGCACAAAAATGTAGTGATCAAGTGTATTTGGAATTCTGATAGCCTGCTGCATACATGCTCAATAAATACTTATCGAGTTCAGACCATTGCTGCTGATCAGTTCATGCCATATGTTCATCCAACCAGCTCTACCAAGAAAGGAGTATTCCTTGTGCTTTCTAATAACAAATGAAATAGTAGACAAACATATAGCATTAAATCTTTTGCCAACAACAACACTCTTAGCCTCTCTCGGGGCATAAGAATTAATGGCCAACATAGGCTGCTCCTGAGAATTATGTCTTGCTGTCTCCTTCAGGAGACAGGAGACAATTCAGTCCCTGAGTCTTGAATTTCACTGTAGTGAGGCTGCCTTCCAAACTCAAAGCTTAAAGGGCTTTTTGTCTCCTTCTCCACTTTTACTTTAAAGAGATACTTGGCATCTTCTTGAGTGGGTAGTTGGCCAGTTTCCATGTTAGTGGAGGGAATTGCTATTTTTCCTAAATTCCAAAACAAAAGGTATGCCTTAGGATTATAATATACATTAGTTTGAGAGCTAAAGAAATTCTGATGGGTCACAGAGTATTGTCCTTTTTCTAGGAATAAATAGGTCTTTTTTCAGTGTTCCAACTTATGCTTACTAGGCCTGGCCAGATAGCTCAGTGGACTAAAGCATCTACTTAGGCAGAGCACGGTGGTCAGGGATTGATCCCCAGGGTACCATGCTGGCCCTTCCCTTGGAACACGGTGAAATGGCAGTGGAGATTGGGTGTGGTGGCACACACCTATAATCCCCGTGCCTGGGAGGCTGAAAACAGAAGAATCAGTATAAGTCTGATCTACATAGTGAGACCCTGTAGACACTGTAGACCCTGTCCTAAGTGCGTTAAAAAAAAAAAAAAAAAAAACTTATGCTAACTGACAAAAATGAGAGAAAAATAGTCTATCCTAGCAAGCAAAAGCAAATGTTCAGAATTAATGATTCTTATTTACCCAAGGCAAAATATGCCAAGCCAATAAACTGACCTACAAATAAGCAAACTGGTTTTAATAGCCTCTTCACTTTCTGAATTTGTTTTTAAAACAATCAGTCACCCAGGTGTTTGAACATTCTGCTGACAAAACAGTCTTTACAATTTGTCTTCATTAATTCTTCATTAGAAGTTATGTCTATATAAAATACATCTATATTATTAGGATGCTACTTTGTAATGATCATATTAGCCAACTCTCACATTTCAACCAGAGAAACTGGAAGTAAGAACACTGCACAAATTAGTGACAGACAGAAGGAAGACTGAAGTGTCTTCTGTCATCCCTGCTCTCGTGCATTTTTTCACATTGTCTTTTCATTAGTCATGAAAATATTTGGTCATTGTGTTTAGCTTTTATTTTTAAGCTCCTTTTTATTTTTATTTATTTTACTTTTTTATTGAAGTACAAATATCGATGAGACAGTTTTAATATACCTTGACAAGATGGATTTCATAAATTAATACATTGCAAACTGTTTTCATAATGTTTTGGTATCATAGAAGGTGCATGCATGATATTATACTTACAGACATTATTATACCGTATATCTCTTGTCAGTAAATTAAGAGACTGTATCTGTTTGTGTATCTTATTTTTTATACCTGAATTACATCAAAGATTCAATAATTAATACTTTCTACCTTGTTATCCTCATAGTGAGGCTCCTGTTTGCAGCCTCCCAAGTGCTGGGATTACAGGCGTGTGCCACCATGACCAGTCTCAATTGCCGTCTTATCAAGGGTTGGGGCAGCTATTTGGCTGGCCTCATTTTATGAGTCATCATTCACCCTTTAAAGTACTTTTGCACTTCAGTGGATTTTAGATTATTCACAAACTGGTGTAGCAATCACTAGTACCTAATTTTAGAACACTTTGGTTTCTTAATTCATTGTTGAAGATTCAAGTTTTTTTTTTCCTAGTATTACTGTCCTTCAGTGCAGTTGGAGAGAGAGAGAGAGAAAAGTTTGCTTTTATCAGATTGTCTTTATTTTGCTTTGATTCTTGAAGGGCATTTTCACTGAATATAAAATTGGAATTGATACTTTAATGAGCACCTATGTAAATATTTATTCTCTTAAGAGTTGCCTGCTTTACTAGCTCTTTTCATTGTGTGTGTGATGGCTTTTGTTATGTATCATCTTGAATCATCTGAGCCACATTTCCCATACCTGGAGTTTGCTGTACGAGATTTTTATGGAAAATTTGGAGGACAGAAGCCGCAGCTAGATTGTACCTACTGTGTGATATGGGCACACAGTGGCGGTTGGGTGTCACCTGCCCACCACCCCCGAAGCTCTTCTGGGCTAGAGTGTGCTTAGCTCTTAGCCGAGGCTCTGGCTTTTGCACATCAACAGGGTCAGGGCCAGTAAGGCCAATGTTGTGTCCAGTAGTCCTCGTGGGCTCCAGCTAGTGCTCCTGAGTTTTCCTTCATTCTTTTCTCCCTGCTTTCCTTGACTCCTCCCTTCTCTGCTTACTGCCTTTAATGCTACATCAGATCCTAGCATTAACCATAAAGACAGCAGCTTGCAGGTTGGGGCTGCCTCTGTCATCGCCCTCCAGTTTATGTGCTCACTCACTGTTTGCTCATGCTCTTGACCATTGCTAATCTGAAGTAGTGGCTAGAGTCTGCTGATCAGTCCACTAGAGGAGGAAAGAGTAGGCTGTGTAATGAAGAGCTTGTAACACTGCATCTAGTTCAGAAATGCTACCATCAAGGTAGCAGTACTAGTGTCCCTGTACCTACTTTTCAAAAGGCTCCTATGTTTCACAAATGAGAGCTTTTTTCTTAACTTGAGATAGGGTCTTGCTGAGTTGTCTAGGCTGGCCTTCAATTTGTAATCCTTCTGCCTCTGCCCCCCTCAATAAATAGCTCCTAAGAATCATACGTATTGTTCCTCCTAAATGAGAAATCTTATCAAAAAGAAAACAAGAGTTTAAATGTCTGGGAAGTACTGTTAAACAGTACAAACTATACATAGTATGTTCATTTTTTTAATTTTATTGAGAAACAAGTAGCAATGAGACAGTTTCAAAACAGGTTAGTTTGACAGTTACAATAAGTAATATATTGCATATTGTTGTCTTTATGGAGTTATCCATTGTACAAGATGCAGACATGATATCCTCTCCAAACACTATTAGTACAAATCTTTCTTCTCACTGAATTAAGAAGTAGCTGTGTATCCGCAGATGCACAGAGTATGTTTAAAAACCCTTCAAAATTTTGACAGGGAAACATGTATGTATGGAATAAACCTATTTAGCTAAAATACTAACTTAGAGGAATCCAGCATATGGTAGAGTAGCTACAGCTTGAGGCCAGGTGTACTTTTTTTTTCAATAGGATCAAGGTGAACAGTGTAAACTTCAGTCATTGCTGTGTGGTTTTACATAAATGAAAAACAGTATATTTATTTTGAATTGCTGATCTTATGCCAAATTATTTATTTATTTATTTATTTATTTATTTATTTATTTATGTGTGTGTGTATGTATGTATGTATGTATGCATGTATTTTTGATTTCTTTGACCCAGATTTTTATTTTTATTTTCTAATTTTGTATTTTTTTAGTTTTTATTATTATTATTTTTATTGAAGAACAAATAGCAACGAGATACTTTCAAGACAAATTAACAGGACAGATTTGATAAATTAATACATTGCAAAATGTTTTCATAGTGTTTTGGTGTTGTACTAGGTGCATACATGATATTATACTTACAGACATTATTATAGCAGATGTCTCTAATCAGTGAATGAAGAGTGTAGCAATATACTTACTTATTTTTTTATAGCTGAATTATATCACAGATTCAATAATTAATACGTTCTACCTTGTTATCTCCCTAGTGTTTGTCCATAGTACTAGAAGCTGACATAATATCTTGTCTAACCACTATTAGTGCAAATCTTGCTTCTCGTAGAATTATGCAGAAGCACGGCATATTTATCCTAACTGTACTGTTTATATACACGTATCATGAGTCTTCTTTTGTATACCCCTTTTCTTTGTCTAGACCTGTCAAAGATGAGCACTCCATTGTCATTAAACCAGTTTAGGTGCCTGAACTCGGCGACATAATACCACACAGTCCAGCATACCACAATAATAGTGAGTTATCTGAAGAAGTTGTTGACTACAGGCATTTACAGCTCAACTTATTATTATGGCCCCACGTTGTATACCTCATTTTTATACTTTTCTGCTGGATGCTTAAGACTGAGATATATCAAGAGCTATATACCAAAAGGTGTAGCTTTTGTTTCTGATGAGGTCAGTGAAGTCCCCTCAGGGCTTATCTTGTAATCCTGTACCTTACTCTGTAGGTCCTTAGTCTGTGTCATCCATGCGGATGAGTCATGGTCAATACTTGACCAGTTTGCTCTCTATGAGAGCCCGACAGAAAGTTTTCTCTGCATGTGACTCTTCCCAGGCACACTATAGATCATCAATCTCTTTCCTCTGTGGCTCCATAATCTCCTTGATCAGAAAATTTGGGGCTCTATATTTAAAGAGTGATAAACTTGAAGCATTTATATTGAAGTGGATGCCACTTGAACATACACTCATAAGTGAAATAAACCAGACAAACGTGTAAATATCCTACAGTCTCCCTAGTATAAGAAGTCAAAAGAAGAAATACAAATAGAAATGTACAGCAACTAAAAACAATTGAGTCAGATAGTTAGGGCAAACTGAATGGCATATGCTGCAGGGTACTAATTAACTTTTCTTCTGGATGGTTAACAACCTAAGTTCACAGGTCAAAATTAGAGAAATAGAAGAGCCTCAAGGCCAGCTAACATTTTGGCCTTAGCCTTTCAAGGTCAGCGAAGACTCAGGGCATAGGAGAACCTGTACTGTAACATCATGAAACGCAGTTGTGCCCCAAATTTTCTGATATTTTATTTATTTATTTATTTATCTATCAGTCATCCATTTGGTACACGTTCACACTACGCAGCTTGGACTCATAGTGATCCTCCTATCTCAGCCTTCCCATCGTTGGTGATAAAGGGAAGTAAAACTCCTGATCTGACCTGCGTGAGTTCGTGTTCTCTAAAACCAAAAATGAATTTTAGGAGCAAATGGAGGTTTGGGATAAAACTTTATTGGAAAGAAAAGTTTCTGTTGGAGAGGGACAAAGGGGGACCCAAGATGGTTGTCCAGGGAAGCTGTCTCTTTTAGGGACTTTTATAGGACAAAACCATGCTGGAGTAAGGTAGAGAAGGAGTCTCCCTTAGGCGGATGTGGGGTGGGACAAAACTATGGTCAACCAATGGGTTTATAAGCACCATTGTTCAGGTAAAGCTGATTAGGCCCAGGACCAAATGGGGAAGTGAGTCGCGTAGTAAGCGGGTATGAATACGGGACAGGGTCTCTTCCCCTTGGGGACTGGGCTAGTGACTCACTTGGGGCTTTTTAGGTGATAGCTACCTATTTATAATATCAATCCTAGGTGCTATTCTTGTAACATTTGTTTGGCCTTTAGGTCTGGTTCACAGCAGGAGCATGGCCCTGTCTGTCTATATTTCTAGCTAACTCAGCTGCCTGCAGCACTGGGGTTATAGGCATATGCCACCATGCCTGGTTTTGGGGCTGGCATGGTACATCCAGCGTTCTGGGGCAGGCATGGCACGCAGTACTGGGGATTGAACCCAGGTCCTTGTGCTTGCCAGGCAGGCACTTAGACCACTGAGCTATCTCGCCAGGTCTCAAAGAATTTATTGATATGGCAAAGTTTAGGTGTATGTCATAAATCATCTATTTTTAAGTCTGAGCCTTTTCTACACTCCTGCTTTTCCAGGACATGCATCCATATATATCAGTTTTTCATCAAAAATAGAGATTAGAGTTTCCACCTAACCTTAGCTATTCTCTAATATTATTTAAAAGCAGTAAAAATTACATCTGATTATTATCTTTGGCAAATCTAAATCCATAGTGCTGACAATTTTTGCTAAAATATGTTTGCCCAAGTATTGTCATAGGTGTGCTAAAATAAGATGGCAAGCCAGTATGCTGGCACACCCCAGGGATCCCTGCCCTCGGGGAGGTGACGGCAGGAGGATTGATGTGAGTTACATCAGTCAGAGGCTACATTGTAAGACTGTCTCAGTCTTCAGACAACCAAAACAACGATGGTGAACAGTCATAGTTTTAAGAGAATTAAGGTACCTTAATCACTATTTCTGTTAGCTTTCCCAGAAAGTTTCCATTCCTACTTCATATTTCTTAAGCACCTAGAGCTGAAACAGAAGAAGAATACAGATATGTTTTTATTAACACCTGCTTTGTTGCTGAGCAAGGTCTTTCAAAGGCTTTGGTGTTCATACACCCATGCTGCTATTGAGAACAGAAATGCCAAATATCACTCATTCTGTCAAGTTTAAAAAGTCTTCCTCTATGTTCTTTCTCTTACAGTATCAAGAAAGACAGAGATACACTTTTAGAAGGATAGTGAGTGTTACAGTGATTTGTTACCATTTAAAATTTGGTAGAGGAGTCGCGTGTGGTGGTGCATGCCTGCAATCCCAGCACTCAGGGGCCTGAGTCAGGAAGATTGCAACAAGTTTGAGACCAGCCTGGGCTACATAGTGAGTGCAGGGGCAGTCTAAACTATACAGGGAGACCTTGTCTCAAAAATACATACATGAAAAAAAAAAACCATACATGCATTTATACAGACATAAACAATTAAATTTGGCACCAGATCAGCATGTAAACTTGGGGGAAGTAGGTTTGCTGCCATAATGTAGGCTTGAGATTACAAGGAAATTGCATCTTCATCGTATGTCAGCTTCCCGGTACTGTAACAGCTTTGCAAGTCAGATTCCTGTTACTGGAACATAATATCTGAGGTAATCAGCTTCAGAAGGAAAGAGGGCCAGCCATAGAGCTCAGTGGACCAACGCACCTGCTTAGGCAGGCGCAGGGACCAGAGTTCAATCCCCAATGTGCCATGCTGTCCCTGCCCCTGGGGCGTGCTGAGACAGTGACTGAGACTGGGCGTAGTGGTGTGTACCTGTAATCCCAGTGCTTGGGAGGCTGAAAACAGGAGGGTCACTATGAATCCTAGTTCATTCTGTGTGATGAGACCCTGTAGGCCCTTTACTAATATGTATTGCAAAAAAATTTAAAGGAAAAAGATTCATTTGTCGCACATAGTTGGCCCTGATCGTTTTAGACCTGTAGTGAGGAAGTAAACCAGAGTTAAGCCTGAATGGGTTACTTAACTCATGGTAGCTAGAAAGTGAAAAAAAGAGAAATCCTAAGCCCACCCTCTATAGATTAGTTTCTCCTTCCCATAGCTGAGGCAGGAGCAAAAAATGTACCTGCACAAGCACCATGGAGCTTTTTGAATACAAGCCCACTGCTCCCTTCTTCCCTTTCATTCCAGCCAGGCTGCAAGCCTGTTGGATGGTACCACCCGCAGTAAGTTGGGTCAGTTTGCTGGCCTACACACCAGCTGTCTCTGGAATCCCTCCCCACTAGTTCTTGATTTAGCCAGAAATGTGTTTTATGGATCGGCTAAGCATCTCTTAATCCAGTGGGGTTGCCAGTCACAGTTAACAGTTACAAGCTGGGCGTGGTGGCGCATGCTTGTAATCCCAGCACTCGGGAGGCTGAGGCAGGAGGATTGTTATGAGTTTGAGACCAGCCTAAGCTACAAAGTGAGCTTAAGGCCAGCTTGAACTGCATAGTGAGACCCTGTCTCAAAAAGACAAAAACACAGTTACAGTAGTTATACTTTATTTTGTGAGTATTGTGTCATCCCTAAATGGGAGTGGCATTGTGCCAGTTGGTAACAGGAACATTTGGGGAGATGTGACCAGGGGAAAAGAAAGAAGGCATACAGGTGAAGGAAAGACAGGAAAATGTGTTGCTTTGCTAGGGCTGCTCTGACACAGCGCCACAGACTGGGTGGTTTAAACAAGTGGAATCTTGTTTCCTCATGTTGCTGGGTAGCTGGAAATCTGGACTGAAGGACTGGTTCCTACTGAGTCCTCGTCCCTGGTTGCCATTGCTCATGTTCTGAAGCATCATTGTCTTTGACATGCAATTTAAAGTTAAAACAGAAAGGTAATGAAAGAAAGAAAAGAAAACCTCCAAATGTTTGAAAAACTAAATACAGTAGTAAATAATCCATGGATCAAAGACATAGTTGAAAAGTATAAAGAAAACAAAACATGGGTAGCTTTAAGATATAATACTTCAGGGGAAATTTATAGTACTTAGATGATCAGATCAGAAAATAAGAAAGCTCTGAAATCAGTCTCCTTAGCTTTTCTCTTAAGAAACATGAAAATGAACCAACTAAGCTTCCCATAAACCAAAGAAAAGAATGAAGACTTGAACAATAACTTGTGCAACAGATAACTAAAAATAATAGAGAAAATTGATAAAAGAAAAATTGGTTCTTTAAAATTGGTATATTACAAACTTGCCTACACAAAAAAGTGGGAAGTCAGATTATCATGCAGTGAGAGTGTTGGTATCAAAAGTGATTCTATAAGTATTAAGTGGATAATATAGAAATATTATATAAACCTTATACCAGTAAAGTCAGCAATTTAGCTGCAATGGACAAACTTTATGAAAAACACAGATTACCAAGAAGAAATAGATGTGAGTAAAAGTCATAAATGGTGTTTTGGGTGCTAAATATATTAGTAGTTAAAATTTTTTCTCACAAAGAAGACTCCTTTCCCACAGGTCTTCAGTTCTACCAACACTTTAGAAATAGTGTCAGAATTTTCCAAAAAATTGAAGATGGAAAGATTGTTTCCCTATTTGTTCTCTGACAGTAACATTAACCTGATACCAAAAACAAGCAAAGTGTATTATCATCAATTTGAGTTTATTCTAGGCATGTAATATTGATTGAGCATTTAAAAATAAATCACAAGGGCTGGGCAGATAGCTTAGCAGTCTAAGCACCTCCCTGACAAGCACAAGTACCTGGGTTCGATCCCTAGCACCGCTTGTTCTGCCTGTACCACACGCCATGCTGGCTGGCCAGTGAGAGCAGATGTGGTAGCACATGCATGTTATTATCCCAGTGTTGAGGAGCCTGAGAAGGTTCGCTGTAAGTCCGAGATGCGTAGTGAGACCCTGTGCCAAGTAAGTAAGTAAGTAAAGAAATAAATAACACAATAATTCACTATATTAACAGATTAAGAAAGAAACAAGTATCTCAATAGATGTAGGGAAAAGTCCAGAACATTCAGTATCCATTTATGATTTTAAACAAAGTAAAATATTTCCAGTAAATTGGGAATAGGAAAATCAGTCAATTGGATACAGTGAATCTAGGAAAACTTACAGCTATTCTTAATGGAAACAATGGAGAAAGAAAGATACTTTTACAAGGCAAATATATTTATTCACTGTGTTGTTTAACATTATACTAAAAGGATTAGTTCTGTAATAAGATAATAATAAAAAATAAAGTATTTACAGATTATAAACACTGTTCATTAAATATCAGTAGATAAGGGACAACCTGCTCAGGCCCTTCTTCTGTGTCTCTCTCTTGGACAGAAACTTTTTTTTTTTTAATTAAAAAAAAATTATTTATTTGTTTTTTAACTCAAAGAGTGAAAAATAGAAGCAAAAACAAAGAGAACAAATGACATAAATAGGGTAACATGCAATGATGCATATGTTACAAATTTTCACAACATGGATGGCTAATTTTATATATATATATAATATTCTAGAATATTATAGAATATTAAATTCTAATATTAGAATATTAGAATATTATATATTCTATAATAGGAGCTACTATTAAACTTTTTAATCCATTTGTTGTTTGATACAAGATTATAAAATACAATTTTAAAAAAATATAACAGAAATAAAAATACCATTTTTCAGTAGCAAATAAATGAAATACTTATATGTCTGCCAGAGACATGAAAGAACTTTATAGTGAAAAACTCAAAAAAATATTGTGGAGAGAAATTATGGATGATGTGAATAAGTGGGGAAATACATGTGTGGATTAGAGGACTGGATGAAATAAAGTTGTTTATTTCTAAATTGAAATAAACACTGTGCTTATTAATATGAATTCAACATAGTGTTGATCATAGTCCCAACAGGCTATGTTGTAGAAATTGACAGATTGATTATAAATTAATTCATAAGGAAGGGCAAAGTTTCTAGAATACATAAAATAACTTTAAGAAATAACAAAATAGAATAAGCGCTTGCCTGGCAAGCGTGGGGTCCTGAGTTGAATCCCTGGTAATGCAAAAAAGAAAAAAAAAATTTAGAGGACCTACACAGTTGACTTTCAGTAAAAGGACAGTGACATTTTATTTTATTTTATTATTTGTATTTTAGGGAAGAGTCTACAGGATTTTCAGGGTTGCAGTATTAGATTAGACTTATAGTGATCCCCCTGTTTACAGCCTCCCAAGAGCTGGGTTACAGACACACACTACCATGCCCAATCTGTGACATTTTAATTTTAGTTTGCAATACAGCGCTATGAGCAGCATCCAAATGGGGGGAGATTCCCCACCATATATTAACCAAATATGTGTCAGAGTCCTAAAATGTAAGGCTGTGACAGGAAGCCACTGAGGAAAGCGTTAGTGGTATTGGGTTATAAAAGCACTTCTTAATAAGAGCAAAACCATGTCCACAAGAAGAGAATCCAGTAAGTCAGACTTCATCAAAATGATGCTTTTCTTCAAAAGCACTATGAGGGCCAGCCAAATAGCTCAAGGATTAAAGTGCCTGCTTAGGCAGACACAGGGACCTGGAGTTCCTTCCTCTTGCCTGCCTGCCATGCCGGCCCTGCCCTTGGGCCATGGCCATTGAGACTCAAAGTGGTGCACATGCCTATAATCCCAGCACTTGGGAGGCTGTAAATAGGAGGATCACTAGGAGTCCGATCTATGCATTGAGACCCTATACACTCTGTAGACACCATCCTAAAAAAA
>PVKA01003201.1:36386-62478 GCA_004027165.1 Ctenomys sociabilis
AAAAAAAAAAAAAAAAAAAAAAAAAAAAAAAAAAAAAAAAAAAAAAAAAAAAAAAAAAAAAAAAAAAAAAAAAAAAAAAAAAAAAAAAAAAAAAAAAACCTTATAAAGATCATGGCACAGAGAAAAATGGTCGAAAGTTCAGCAGACATTTCACCAGACAGGAAATAAACTTGTAAAAGTGCTCAGCGTCATAATTCACAAGGGAAATGTGAGTTTAAAGGCACCCAAAGCACACCATGGTGCACCGTCTCAGATCACAGACCAGACAAGAAAGCTGTCCTGGGGAGCAGCAAGAAAGGCGGGAGAAGCCAGGAAGCCCTCATGTCTGCCGCAAGCTGAAGCATGGCTCTTGGTTTTGAAAACCAACTTTTAACTGGTCCTCCTCCATCTTTTAGAAATGTGATCTATCCAGAGAATACTTTTACTTTGCATATCTTCATAGGTTATTTGGCATTTAAAATAATCTAGAGATGAGTTTAAGAAATTTGGGAAATGTGTATAGGTTAAATTAAAATACTATATGATTTTCTTTGTCTAGAGACTAATTTCTACAGAAATTTCTATAAAATCCCTATAAAATGTACTGGTCTTGGTCTGCCTACGTGCTTCTTTCTTTGTGCCGTGACAGTTGTATTCTGTTCTGAGTGGCACTGGGTGGAGCAGTCTTTCTGACTCCAGGTCTTGGCTGGACACCCTGTGCTCCAAGCAAACCTGCTGCGTTGTCAGACCCCTGGGACCTGGGCTCCTTTTCCCACCAGCCCCCGCTTTCCTGTGCCCAGTGTGAGACCCCCAAGGGAGGACAGCCCTATCCCTCCTGGAGAAGTTGCTCCAAATCTTTTTAATTACAGACATCTTTGAGGATCCAGAAAATACTGGAAAAAAACTCTGCATCTAACTTCAGGGACTGCAGTGAGTCTCTGTTCCCAGGCAGGGCAGGCACGAATGCTGTCTCAGTTAAGCAGAGCTTTTTGTGAAGAGTAAAAGCAGCCATCTCTCTGTGACCAAGGGAGTAACTGTTAACTTAGACCTATATGCCAGGTGTTGTAGACCTGGAATACCAGCTACTTGGGAGGCTGCAGCTGGAAGGTGAGACCCTGTCTCTAAAAATGTCTTTTATTCACTCTCCAGCCATGAAGGAGGGGAAAACTCTTGTATTTGTAATTTTAGCCTTCTGCTGAGTGAGAGGACAGGAAAGGCAGCGGGGAGGTGCTTTTGCTGTCCCAGGAAGGGTCATGTTTTGTCACAGTCAATGGACATCTGTTGGTGCTGTGTGTGTTTTGTTACCATAAAGAGATGAGGCAGTTCCCAGTGTTCTCCCACATGAGTGCACCTTCCCATGGACTGCTCATCAGGTCATGTGCAGGACAGCAGGCCCGTGCTGTGGTGTGTTGAGACTGTTGGCGGAGAAGCTGGTCACTGTGTCTGCTTCACACAGCGAGTTCCCCTTGGGTGTTTTCTTTCCCCAATTTTAACCTAGAAATGAATTTCCCTAAATTGGAATCTGTTAACCACTCTTTTCCTTTTTTCGTACAGCTTGTGCCTCCTTTTAAGCCTCAGGTAACATCTGAGACAGACACCAGATATTTTGATGAAGAATTCACAGCTCAGACTATTACGATAACACCACCTGAAAAATGTAAGTAGACAGTGACTGATGGTATTCTAAAATAATTTTAAAAAGCACAGCCTGTGTGAGAGGGGTTCTGTTTTTTCAAGGTCAAATTCCATTGTGAAAAAATTCCATAGTTACTTTATTATGTTCTGCTATTCCATCTAAGATAGTAGAGCTCCAAGTAGGGAAATATCAAAAGTAAAGCGTTTCTGGGTAGAAAAATAATGACCTGTGAAAAAGTTGTAGTCTGAGTTATAGCCTTTAGCCCTTCTTTGCCCTCCAGTAGGTTCTGTTGATAGCACCTGGAAGGAGCCTGAAGGGCAGTGTGGATGGCAGCGGTGACTCATTCACATGCTGTCTTCAGAGTCCTGCTGGTTCTGAACTCCTCCTAAATGATTAGGTTTTAAATCCATTTTTAGTAGAGTCACTCCTATTGAATTAGCTTTCTCTTAAACAGTGAAGTCATTGAAGATACATTTCTATTTGCTCTTAATTTTAATACATGTAAATAAAAATCTATGAAGATAGATGTTTCAGTGCACTTTTCAAATTATATACTAATGTATCAGCCCTGTGTTGTGAGGAATAATTCTAAGGCAATGGCCTTTAAGAAAAGAAATTGCCAGATGCAACTTGCAGATATGACAAACTCTTTGCCTCCCATTGATCTGGGAATGAGAGCAGGTTGGGCTTTGGGTGCTACTGAGATGAAAGAATTCTTTAGGGTGTGCCCTGTGGCTCACGCAGTACGCTAGTGCTTGGGTCTCCTTTCCCTATGTTCCTTGTGTTTTTTCTCTGCTCATTGATTGGTGGTGCTGATGCCCTGCAGCCAGTGAGATGGTGAGATGTGTGGTCCCAGTCCATGGAACAAGGTGTTGCAAAGCAGACCAGCATCTTTTGGGCTACAAGTCCTCAACCTGGGGTCCTGGCTGTGCAGCAGGGATACTCTGGACTAGTGCTTCCTGACAGTTCTCTCTCTCTCTCTCTCTCTCTCTCTCTCTCTCTCTCTCTCTCTCTCTCTCTCTCTCTCTCTCCTCTCTCTCTCTCTGTTAGATTTGCAATGAGCTAAAGAGCTGTTAACATTCATTTTGAAAGTGCAGAAGTTGAAACTCAGAGGAAAACTTGAGTTGTCAAGTTCCCATAGTTGGTGTCAGCCATAGCGGGCACACCAGCTTGGTGGTGCCTGGGCTGAGTTGTGAGATGCCAGTGTGTTGAAGTGGGATCTTGTGCCATTGCTGGAATTGCAGGAGCACTGGGAGCCAGGCTGTCAGGAAGCCTGTGCAGGAGTGCTGGACACGGGCCCTGGCCTCTGGCCCCTGGGCCCAGCATGGACGTGGTGGCATAATGGTCCACAGTGCCCGGGAGCATGTACTGAGCTGGCATTTGGATGGAGCCCTGATTGTAATCAAGCCATCATTCCTCAGTTTCTGGCCTTGTGGTGGTCACAGCAGATCCCCCTGGCTTACATGGCCTTGGCAGAGCAGGGCCCTGCCCGCCTCCCTGGCCGCTTCCCATCCATCTTCCCCACTGGCCCACACTCTAGCCATACCTTGATCTTCCATATGTCGCCGCATGTGGGGCTGTGGTGTTTCCTGTTCCCTGGCCAGGGGTGCTCTTTGCCACAGTTGCTCTCAGGCTCGCACTGCTCCTCCTGGTTCTTCAGCTCTGGGCCTCAGAGCCCTGGCTCACCACCAGCTGAGGAGCAGCACAGCTCGGCCACACCCGCATGCTTATCCTGTGCCTGTCTGTGCTGATTATTTCTCTGGTTCATTGGTTTGTCCTGTGTCTGCCACTAGTACTCAGTGCCTCCAGTATATTTCAACCCCATTGGCATGGCGCCTGGCTCAACAGAGGTATTTGAACACTTTGTAGAGAAGTGGTGTGAGCTGGGAAGACCCACCTGTGACATCTATTTTCAGAGCAACCTGTGAATTTGGAAGCCATTGAAATAGGTAGCCTCTGGAAAGTAAAAAGCAAAATATCAGTTTGGGAGATGGTGAAGATGGACTCCAACTTGGGGAAGCTGCCTCTTGTCCTGTTGCTGCCACCCACCAGCTCTGGACATGGTGGCAGGTCACTGTGTCCTGTGGAGAGGGGAAGAGCAGGGCCAGACAGTGTCTAGGAGGCCTCTGTTTGTCCTGTCATGGGCTTGAGAAGCCATCTCTTTAGGAAAAACACCTTGAATTCTCCAAGCATTTCAGTGGCATCCAAGAACCAGAGTAACCCATCCACACTGCTGGCTTTTCTGTGATCTGCTACAAAAAGGTAACAGTTGGTTAAATATAATAGCTTGAGGTGTGGGTGGAGGTGGGGAAGTGAGGGAGACACATGCCTACACCAGAAAGCCCACAGCAGACCAGTTGGAAAATCTACTGGGTAAGAAGTAAAGTAGGAATTGGCACAGATGCCTGCGTATGACTGGCCGAATTGTAAAGCTCCGTCATGCACAGAACATCTGAGCCGTTTATTTCCTCTTCCTTCTCCTGTGGCTGTCCTGTTAAGAGTTCTCATTCCTGTGCAGAACTCCAAGGTGAGTTTGAGGATGCTTTCAGTCCCTCATCAGCACTTCTAGATTACAACTGGAATCTAGGTCTTCAGCTTTACTAATTAACAACAAAGAAGCTGTCTATATTGTTTTTCCCCGATGTGTCACATTTTATCACAAACAGCAGTGTGCCATTTTGGAAGTGATTGTGGAAAAGGATGGGAATGTGGCTCTGCCAGAATCCAGACCTAGCAGCCACCTCCCAGTGGGGTAGACCTAGCTGCGGCCTGGGCCCATGGAATGCTGTCTCCTGTAGGCATCAGAAGTGGTATGTAGCCTTGGAGCACAGCCTTGGTGACTAGGGCGGGGTGAGGAGAGTGTCACCTACCTACCTGCCCTGCAGTGCGGGGCACCAGCTAAGTCAAGCCAAGGGCAGTGGTTTTTAGTTTGATGGTCCCTGGGTGAGCCTGCCTTCCCTCATGTGGCTCAGAGAGGAATCGGAGAGGCTCCAGCATGGCTGTGCTGCGCGTGGCCCGCTCCTCTGCAGGCTGTGGAGAGGCGCGGGAGGAACAGCCCAGCAGCTCACACACCCGGCTGTGCTCATGGGCGCGCAGCTCGCTGGCAGTTGTCTTCCCACTTGCCACCTTGCTTCTATAAAACAGAATGGAGTTATTTTTTAGAACAAATCAGCAGTTAGAAAAGCAAAATGTTCCATTTTCTACAAACAGCTGCAGTAACATGCCAGATTGTCTTCGCTAGTGTTAATTAATTGAACAGATTTTGAAATGTGTTGTCTTTTGTTGTATCCATTAATGGTCTTCTGCCTTCTTAGAGAAAAAGAGAATTTCTTTGAGATCTGGGAGCTTTTATTGCCATGTATTACATTTGCTAAGAAAACTGGGCTGCTTCCTAGATCTAGACTTGGGTGTGGCCAAGGCCAGGGCTGCTGCTGCTGGTTCTGCCCTTTCCACCAGCTGTGCTGGCTCTAATGCGTTCCTGTCATCGAGATACCAGATCTGCGGGGAAGCTGCAGGCAGAGGTTATCATGCTGGGCACTGGCCCCCTCGCCACCAGAAGCCTGAGAGCCGGGAGCTACAGTGGGCATGGGGGTCAGTGGCCTTAGGGACTGTCCAGGTACAGGGTCCTCCATTTGTCTGTGACCCTTAGAGTTCTTCCAAGTCAGGGGATCTGTTACTGCCATGGTGGCAGAGGCAGTCTTCATTTTCGTCCTGGGGCCTGGGGTCGCTGCTTCCCCACAGAAAGCCCGCACCCCTGTGGGACACTGTCTCAGAGCCCCTGCAGCCTGGGCAGCTTCTGTCCCTGGATGGCTGCACAGGACAAGCCCTGCATGTGCCCATGTGTGTCCAGGGCGTGGTGTGTTTGCTGTGTAGAAACACTCAGCCAAACAAAGCTGTTCCTGGAGAAAACTGTTTCTTTGCTCTGTGATTGGCACCTGTCAGAATCTGAACACTCAGACTGCAGCTGGTTTTTCTCTGGAGAGGCTTCACACCGTGTCACCCAACAGTGCCTAGAGTCAATCCTCAGTTCCTGTGGTCCTTGGGCCAGAACTTTCTGCTGAGGGGCTTGTCCTCACTCCTCTGTGCTGAGGGCTGGGAGTGGAGGTGGAGTCCTGCCGCAGTGCCGCTGTCTTAAGGGCGGGTCCCTGTCCTCCAGTGATCTTAGAGCTCGCTAAATATGGTCACTACCAACTGGTTCTCATTTGAGAATCATCTTTGAGAAGGGAGTTCAGGAAAAAAAGGCCAGTAAGCAAGGAAATGTTTCTGTGTTCTTCAGACAGTGGTGCAGCGCTCTTCTCTGAGGACTGACAGAGTCACGGCACAGCGCAGAGGCTCTGGCCAGTCTGCTTGCTTTTTTCCCATGAAATTGGTGCTCCATGGAGAGGCTGGCAAATGAAAGGAATTAATAATGTACCCTTTCCAGGTTTGAGGAAATAGTTCTTATGCTTGAACACAGAAGGTTGAATATCAGATAGAATCACCTACTGTGGTCCCAGGACAGCACACAAGACAAGGAGCTTGGAGTCAGGTGTGGGGGGTAGTGGGGGGATGGGACTTGTTTCCACAGCTTGGACCACATATGGTGGTGCAGACCCATCTCACCACTTTCATCAGTCTTTAGGCTAAAACTAATTTAAAAAGCTGCCCAGTGGGCCACACATGTATCACCAGGGGGTTGAGCTGCCCAGCAGCGAGGCATAGGTGCTATGGCTCTTCATGACCCATTAGAGCAGAACCTTCCCCTCCCTACCAGGCAGGGAGCCGGTAGCACATTTGCTGGCCCACAGAACTCAGGGCAGAGCCCTACCTGAGGTATATCCTGACATACGCACTGCTGTTGCAGAATGTGGGGAAGAGCACTGTGATCCTTTGCGTTGTGTTTGGTTGGTTGGTTGATTGCTTTTCCACGGTATTGGTGATTGAACCCAGGGCCCTCTCACTGAGCTACTCTCCGAGACTGAGTCTCATTACACACTAAGTCTCTCAGGCTGAGCGCAGACCTGCAGTCTTCCTGCCTCATGGAAGGAGAGGTTATTAAAGATGACCCTGTATTAGAAATTCTGTTTTTAATAGTATTTTTCACAGTTGCATTGAATTGTAAAATTTCGGTGTCTTAAGGATTTTATAGTATTTCTTCATAGACTGTTGATGGAAAACAGATAATTTGTAATATATTATTACTGTGTGTTTTACTGATGAACAATTTATGAGAGCTGATGTCCCTATTAATCCTTCTTATGTTAGAAATTAAAAAATACATACCAGACATAATGTTGTAAAAGTAAAGATAAAATTAAAATAGCTATTTCTTGCCCACAGACGATGAAGATGGTATGGACTGCGTGGACAATGAGAGGCGGCCGCACTTCCCTCAGTTTTCCTATTCTGCAAGTGGACGAGAATAAGCCTTTCATTCTGCTACTTCACTGTCATCCTAGATGTATCACTGACAATGATTCCTGGACCTCCCCACTGTCCTCGCTCTTACAGGCAGCAGGGCACCTTCTGACATCCCAGACAGCCCAGGGTCTCCGCCCCTCACCACCTTTCACCCACACAAGAACACACGTACACAGACACTCCCATTTTTGTTTTTTGCATGAAATTGTATCTCAGTCTAAGGTCTCTGCTGTTGCTGCTACTGTCTTACTATTAGAGCAACTTAAGAAATAATTTTATAATCTGTGGAAGTCATGAGCCCACTGTTGTTCATCTGTGCACAAATTGTCATCTTGATCTTTTGTTTGCGTTTTTCCCTAACAGTGAAGGCTAAATGAGATACACTGATTCTAGGTACATTTTTTTAACTTTCTAGCAGATAAATCAAAAACTAATTAGACTAAGAAGATTTAGTTTCTATTTCCAAACGAGCAATTGTGAAGGGTGGTGATGTGCACATGCACAAGCTTAGCGAGGCAGCTCTGACCAGTGCATACAGTAAGTGTATGCCGCTAGATTCAGCTGGAGTTCACTAGGAAGCATTTGCGAGGCCTGCACAGCTGGTAAGATGCACACACATTTCTAATTCCTTTTGGATACTACGAAGGAAGCCCAGTATCACGTGTGGACGCCCAGACCTCACGGGCACGTGGACGTTGTTCTACGAGAAATGAAGGCACATACACAGACTCCAAGTCACCTAAGGGTCTGGCGCACACTGCGCCAGAGAGCGTCTTTCCCTGCGCTTGGCAGCCTTTTTCCCATCTTGATATTTATCACCTCTGATGGCTGAAGAATGTAGACAGGTATAACGATCCTGCTTTCACCAAAATTGTACACCAAGGTAAACCAACAGGTGTTTGCCTTACTAGTTTTAATTTTGTACTTTTTCAGTTTTAGGCAATTAGCTTTTTCTCTGATGTTAAAACTTTGAATGTCCTTTTATGATTTTGTTTGTATTGCAATAGTATTTATTTTTTAGTGATGAAGAATTGTATGTCATGTTAGCAAATGCAGCTCCAACTTACATGAAATAGACTTTCTGCAGTTTCTTTTGACCCATGTGCAAGGAATGTACACACTGATGTGAATCATGCACTTTTCCTCCTATGTAAAATTTTTTTTGATAAGGCTCTGAAATTGTGCAGATTGATTAGAATTTGGCTTTGGGAGAAGAGATTCCGTCATTTAACCCCTTGATGCTGAAAATGAGAAAATCAGTTTTTCATGCCAAGAGGTTAATGAAATAAAAGGCTGTTGCTACTTGTTCACTTGAGAATTAAAATATAGGATGACCTGGCAGCGTAACATAATGAAGAAGATTGAGGCCTGAATGATGTTGAGAAATGAACTTTACTTGGCAAAATGAACACATTGTGAGCATTTATGAAGTAGTAAAAGAGAAAAGCCTGGTGTGTTCATTCTGATCAAGGTACATTTATCACTGAACTAAGCCATCAGGGAAAACAAAACAGAAAGAACACCTCTAGCTTTTCTTTTCTGTACATACTCATGTCTCCAGATCCCAACACTTCTCACTGAGAGGGGACATGGATGCAAACCTCATCTTTCTCCTTCATAATGATGATCTTCAGATTAAACCCTTTGGTGCTAGGAGCTGACATTTCCCAAAGCAGCCTATGACGTCCAAGGGGCAAGAGCCCTGCCTGTGGTGAGCCGGAGGCACAAGCTCCCTGGAATGACCACGGAGATGTATTCTAGTTAAACTGACAGCTCCCAAACAGAAGACTGCATTGCGACATAGTGTCATGGTTGCTTTGTGAGCGAGCAAGTGACTTTCTGGTAGGGAATCACATCCACCTGCAGGTGTCTTAGCCTCCTGATGCTGGAAGTGTGATGTAGAGCTCGGAGACCACTGCTGGCGGTGGGTGGGCCACTGGGACTGATGGGGGTTAAGGGCATTTTATTACGGCAGCTAAGACATATTCAGACATAGATTTTGTCCTAATTTTCCATATTTCTACCTGAGTGACTTTTTCATCCTTAGCATTCAGTAGGAAGTTACAGTAAATGGTAGTTCCTTCTTACATCTTACAGATTAACTTTGTTTCACTTGGAATTATGTTGAATGTTTCACAGTGACAAAGTAGACTAGAAGGTGTGTCCTCTTAAGTTGTCTTGCATCCATTTGCTAAGAAACAGGTGAAGAAAGAGAAGAGAGCTGAGTGGCTGATGTTCAGAGCGTTTGCTCCTTTAGAGGGAAAGCGCGACACTGTACAGGAAGCACAGAGCTTTTGTTTTGGTTCCCTTCCCCGATACAGTCTGAAGGTGATTTCCATGACTTGGCCAAGGGTACTTCAGAAGGATTAATGGTGGGTAGTGCCTGGGCTGGCCACTCCTCACAGCCACCTGCAGGGCTCAGTCACCCTCTCTGAGGCCGTCAGTGTCACAGAAAGTGTGTTCTTGGCTTTGATTGTGAGACTTCCTTCCTGCTGCCCCTCCCAGGTCCCAGCCATGTGGCCTGAGGGCATAGGCGAGTGTAGAGGACTGTGCAGCTTCCCCGTGTTGCCCATGGCTGTAGTTTCAGATTCTGGCAGGTAGAACAGCCAGAAACCTGGAATCTTCCTATCCAAATCCAGTTCCCACTTTGCAGACTCCAGCTGTACTGTCGTGAAGTCTGAGCTCTGCCCCAAGGCAGCCATCCTGGAGGAACTGACCACTTCTGCGTGGGCAGCTGGCAAGGGTTGCTCACAGCTTTGCTTTCCACACTAACTACACAGCATTATTCCAGTCTGTTTGCCATTTCCCACACCTGATTTCTGGCTTCTCAAAGCTGACTGTTCTTGCGGGGCCACTTGCTTCTTCTAGAGTACAAAAGTAAGGGCCTCCCTTACTAACTGCAGGGTCTATATACTACACCTCAGTGTACACACTTGCTGCTACCGTTTGTACCGTCCACAGTAGACCTTCCTTATCTTGCTCCTGGTAGTGCATTACAGGCAAGCATGAAATGTAAAGTATTTATTTAAATAAAAAGAAAACCTCTAAATTGGTAATTGAATTACCTTCCTGTAGCTTCATAGTTTGTGACATTTCTTGGCCTTGCTAGTTCTTTCATTAGATCCCTGAAAGATTTGGTCATCTGGGTAAGGATTTTAAGCAGACACAACTATGAACCCAAGGAAACTGTATTACTGTTACTGTTGGTCATACTAAAACTGCTTCTGTCCTTAAGTATATGACCCACAAGGATGTGAAATAACTACAAGAAACTGTTTTTGTACACTGTACATCCTTAGTATTTTTACACGTATATGATAGGGATGCACATTATTTTCCTTCGTACAGACAGCTTAAATAAAGCACTATGTCAATCTGCTACTTCTCTGTTTGTTGTTGTTGGATGTGGTTCTGTAATCTCAGAAAATTAAATTCTGTTCTGGAAAAAAAAAAAAAAAAAGCTTTTTAACAGCCCCACTTGGTATTAACCTTTCCAGAATAAGATGTGATAGCAAATATGTAAATTCTACTTAGCTCAAAAACACATGGGAATATTTTTACTTCAGTAAAATGGCAATAGTGCAGTTCTACGAACTTTCATGAAGGGCTACTTCCAAAGGGGAGACACTGGGCTCTCAGCATTGGGATTAAGACAGATCTGCCGTGAAGCCAGGGACGGAGTAGGTCTGGGCCCCAGGGACTCGCTCAGATCCCAGTCCTCTTCACAACAAATGGCTTGGGATTCTTGGGTGTAGCCATCATCCATGTCTTCCTGCTAACTTCAGCTCTGCGTACTTCCTTCATAAGAGTGTATTTTTAATGCTTTGTGGCAGTTAACAAACTTAGGGGTAGTGGATGGGTAGGGTGGCTGGACTAGTCTGATTTATGTTGACTCCTTCCGGATGGGGCCTTTTTCTGATTTTACCTCATAAAGCTACTGTTGTAGAATTTGGCTTTGCTCCTGTGACTCAGCCAGAGAGCAAATGGCTTTTGGGACCAGAGTCAGTCAGGCATCTGTGTACGTCACACAGCCAAATTTGGGGGCATTTGTACATGCGCTGTTCTCTCACAACCACTGGGGTTGAAGATCCAGGAGGCTGAAATAAAGTGACCTCTATAATACTTTAAAGGTGCTATTTTTAGAATATTGTATAATTTATTCACAGTATACCTAAAACAGAATTAAGGACAGTTAAAATATCTTATGTGACAGCCTTTACGTCTGGCACATTTGATGAAAGCGGAAACTTCTGTGGGGAAGTACTGCTGTCTCAGGCGGAGCACCCACCACCCCCCAGACAGGACGGCCAGTCTCTGTGTGGACGGCCGACGCCCTTTAGCCTCTCCACATTGGCCTGCGCAGTGCACAGAGGCCCGGACAGCACCTCTTGACCGTGCCTTTGGGGAGGGCAGGGCCAGGACTGGTCCCAGCTGCAGCCACAGCTTTGGTGTTTCATTGTCCTCAGATAAAAGGATTTCCAGTGTCCATTGTTATTCCTTTAAAGCATTTGAGGGCTTGACTGTGTATAGTAGAAATATTATTTTAGACTAAAATGATCTGCGTACAGGTGTTTGATATACTCTCTCTAGTAAATTTTCTTATTTCACTGAGTACATTTGTAGGCTCATGTACTGCTGTGGGGGAAAAATACTGACACCACTGAGCCAAAGATGCTTTTTTTTGTCTGTTTTTTGTTTGTTTTGTTGTTGTTGCTGTTTGCAGAATGGAAAGAACAGTGCTTCCTGGTGTCTCCTGAGGATGCACACAGTATAGGATGACAAGTAGTGTGTGTAAGATCAAAGACAAAGGCGAAGGATGATGGGTAGATCACAAGCAGAGAAAGAAAAGTGAATGGGGAGGAGACAGTTCAGTCCTTGATTATATACGTTGGCCTATTTAAAATATGTGCCTTTTTGGTGTGTTTTGTTCATCACTACTACAAGATAAGGAAACATGATTCAAATCCTTTAAAAATTCATTTATTAAAATTCTTGTGTATAATCGAGCATACAAATGAGCATATCTCAAAACTGACTTAAAGCCATTTCTGAGAACATCTGCCAGCGGCTGTCCTTATCCAGGTCAGACTTCAGCTCTAGCTGTCCGCAGTGCAGGGACAGAAACGGTGGTGAGAGGACCAGCCCCGTGCAGTCCGAGGTGGCATCGCCCTGGGAAGGTCGTGGTGTGTTGTGGCATATTACATACAAATCAGATGAATGTAAATATCTTTGTAAAGCATTTATTTCGCTGTTTCATCCAGGTCAGCAATCAGATTGTGGCATGCTGGGTAACTGGAAAAAAATGACAATAAAAAGTAAGTTTAAATAGATCTTTGCTCTTCAATGTGATTTTTCTTTCATTTGCTGATTTAGTCACTTTTTATTACTAAATTTTGATGAGTTTGTAGAAGATTCATATTTGTTTGGATGCAAGGCCTCCCCTGGCCACAGTCGAAAGCCCATGTGCATGATAGTAACTGGGCTGCTTCACTTTAAGGCTTCCAGCCTGACAGGCCGTCCTGTGATGGGAGGCCATGGCCAGAGAGCCATCTGCTCTGTCTCCGGGAGAAGATGAAGGCTCGTGCTGGGATCTGCTCACACCAACCAGACATTACAGGGTAAGGGGGTTCTGGCAGGATGTAGGCTGAGGACCCCTAAGAAACTTCTGATAACATGAGACGAGCCGAAGCCACAAACTGTAGCTGCACGCAGTTTACTGTAGCATAGAGGCACTTTCACTCAGAACCTCCCACCACCTAGAAGAGGGTCCCGGTGTGCTACAGCCTCCCAGTATATCCCACCGTGCACACGGGGTCCTGGGAAGAAACTGTGTCAGCAGTGCACCGTGTGCCAGTGGGCATGGCCGCTCACGCAGCCTGAGCCCCGATTGAGGCAGGGTGGGGATGTACTTGTGGCTCTCTGCCACACAGCGTCACCGCTGCAGGGTGGGCCTTCCTGTCTGGTCTGCACTCAGGTGGATGGGAAGGCAGGATAAGAGCATGCCCGGCCTGGTCACCCTGTACCTGGGACCTGTGCTCAAGAAAGGGTGGTGGACCTAGTGCTCCCCGCAGGGCCCCTGAGGCTAGACTCCAAGGAGGGCTGTCTGCGCGAGTCTGCCAGGATTACTTATTAGGATTTCCAAGTTGGGACGGAGAGTGAAACAAATCAGAATTCACTCAAGTGAAGTCTGAAACACTGTCTGCTGCCTCACTTCACATGTCACAAGTGTGTGAGAGACCAGTGAGGGTTTTGCAGCAATTTGTGATTGGGTTTCCATCAGGGCAGCTGGCTCTCTCGGGTTGGGAGGCTGCCACAGGGAGGCCACTGAGCCCCAGAGCCCACAACGTGCTGCCAGCCCTGTCTGACCTTGAGGTGTGTTGAACTGATCCGATGTGGCTCTGCACAAATGCGCCTGCATGTCCCTCCCACCGGTTCCCCAGTGGTCCGGCTGCCCCCGGACCATAGGGAGGAGGATGCACACAGCTCACAGAGACTTCAAAAGAAATACCAAGGGAATTGGGATAGGAAACAGCCACACACATGATAACAGAACAGAGGCAGACTGAAAATAAAAGCAAAACGTATTGTAAAGCTTTTGTTTCTTATTTCTGAATGTTTTTTAATCTGAGCTCCAGGAAACTGGCTTTGCTCATGAGTCTTCATGGTGCCCCATGGCCATGCAGTCGTCTATCGTTGAGCGTCCCTTCCCTGCCGGCCCTGCTGAGATGGTCACCTCAGCTGCTGGGCCCCTGTGGAGAGGCACAGACGTGAGGTCCCTGGCACGAGCCATGAGAGTCTGAACTTTTTCCCTGGAGCCAAGCTGCTGTCCCCGTCCTCACGGTGTCCCGCCTGATCTGGGCTTGGGATAGCCTGCGCTCATCCTCACAGCACATCGCTGCACCTCCTGCCCGCGCACCTGCCCACGGCAGGCTCCTGCAGGATCGGCCCCACAGTCCTTCCCATCCCAGCCATGCTGAATGCCCTGGCTTGGCTGAAGCTTCCCTAATATTCTCTCAGTGACCCCTCACACCCGGCAGAGCAGCCCGGTGCAGAGGCAGAGGTTCAAGCAGGCTGCAGTTCTTCCATTGTTTACTAGGGTGCTCCTGTCCAGCTGGCTCCGCCCTCCACGCCTGTGACCACACTCTTGCTGCCCAAAGACACGTGTGTGTGGCGCAGGCAAATTGCAGTATGAGCCCTCAGCCATCATCCCATCCTGATACCTTTCAACTTGTCCCCAAGGCCCCTGTGCGGGCCTCTGGGGTGCTGAATGCCCCTGGACGCTGTGGCAGCTGCTCTGTGCAATTGCACAGACGACAGACACCCTGCCTGCCAGCCCCTAGTGCCCACTGGTCCCTTTGGTCCCACTTGAAAGCCTGAGCCGCAAAATTGGACTCTTGTGCTGACTTCTGAGGTTGACTGAGTTTAGTAAAGTTGCTCTGGGTGAGCAGAACTGTTCTCCAGCTGTGGGGCCTGCTGGCCCACACTGCTGCTTGGCTGCAGAGGGCTGGAGGCAGGAAGATCACAGGGCATGTGTCAGGCTCTGGCCACCAACTGTCCTTTGATTCCTCCTCTGCTGTTATCATAGCAGCCCGTGGCAGCCTCCCAAAGGCAGTGGGCCCCTTCTCCGGCAGCTGTGATCTGACCATGCGGCCATGACAACTGAACCTGCTTTTGTGCCTGGTGTAGGATGTTTCTAGCTAGAGGGGCCACTCATGACCTCCTGGTCGTTTCCAAGCTGGCCCTCAGCTCCGTGGCAGCTCCATGGTGACCCCAGTCCCTTCCTTTCCATGGCCACGACTCTGCCCTCCTTACCTTTTCTCCATTGTTTGGCCCCAGCCCCTCAAGAACTGTGTTCCAGCACCTCATTCACTCCTGCCCTTGCATCTGTACAAAGGGTCCTTCGCAGTGCTTCCTCTTGGGCCTGGAAGGCCCACCATGGCCTTGATCCTCCTGTGGCTTCCATCAGCAGCTATGCCGGCTGCACACCACTGAACACCTACAGCTCTTTTCTAGCAGGAAGCTGAGTGGGGCAGTTTGGGCTCAGGCCAGGATCAGTGATCTGGAAACTAAAGGACTGACTGAAGGGATGCGCAGGGAATATGACCTCCACACCCTACTCCAAGGCTCCAGGTCCCACCTGCTGGTGAAGGGACACCTGAGTGTAGAATTCAGCAGTCTGCCTGGGAAGTCACCCATTCCTGGGGGGCAGATGTCCTCCCAGCCTGCAGCAGCATAGGGGTAATGTGGCCGCAGAGCAGGCCCACACCTGAGGGCAGGCAGCGCTGCCCCGGCCGGGTCTCTGCAGCCCTGCTCCCCACAGAGACATCTGTCAGGGCCTCACCCTGCTGATGCCAGCTACAGAACAGGGCAGGTGCTCATAGCGAGGCCGCTGTAGCCAACCCCGCTCACACACCATCCTTGCTGCCCATTTTCTGGGAAGGCATCAAGCACGGTGGCCTGAGTGCCTGCAGCACAAAGGGCAGTCGCCAGCGCTGCAATGGGGCAAGCAGGCTGGGCCACAGGGGTCCATGTGGCTGGCCGGTGCCCACAGGGCCAGCTCCCCCTGTGCCATGCCTCACCATGCAGGCTTGAGCTCCTCATCACCCTGCTCCTTGGAGTCCCCAACACAAGAACTTTCTGCACACGGGCAGGTGTCTGTGTTTTATGTGAACCATGTTTCCATGGTAAATAGATTTTCAGACTTCCCAAAGGACAGACAGTGTCACCACCAGCAGCGCGGAGCCTCTAGCTGCCTCATGTTTGAAAGCGTTAAAGATGAAGACAACATTGACATTTGGGGTTGTAATGTGATGGAATTACAGTCTTTTAAAGGCAAGAACCACTTATCTACACTACATGTAATATTCAGTGTTTTGTTCACTTGTCTAATTGGATTAAAATATTTAGCTCCCTTTAAAATCTTGATTGTGAATTTATATTGCTAAATGTAATGTCTGACTCAGGAAGCAATAAGTGGAACAAATGTATCTGAAGCTATATACAACTCAGCTTAGTCTTCTTCCACAATTCTTCTGAAAAGATTCCCTCTTGGACAGAGCTGAGAACAGCAGCGTGCAAGACGGCCTTCAAGAAAGCCCGTGGGCTGTTCAGGATTAGTCGAGCGCAGGTCACTTAGTGGAGAAACACAGTTAAATGGCCCGCATTGGAGTTAGTGGCCAAGTTTCTCAGAGGCTCCTGAGACCCTTACGCTGGAAACAGCACCTGGGGTCTTATGTCATTCCTTAAAACTACTCAGGCAGCAGGGAGTTAATGACATTTTAGCTGCATATGTTCAAGTTTATTTTAAAAAAATATGCAAGTCACTTTGGTTGACAGTGTCTTGTACACAGTTTTGAAAGAATCAGGGCAAACTTTAACAGAGTCAGTTTTTATTTGAAAAATATTTTCTGGGAATGTATCAGTGTTTATTTTTGAGAGTGACAATTCGGGTGAAAATCAGGATAAAAACAACAAAACAACAATTTGGTTGAAATCAAATTGTTTGTTTTCATCTATTTAGAATTCTTTCCAAAAAAATCTTGGATCGGGAGGAGGCTTTGTGATGTATTTTATTCAGTGTATTTGCTGTTCTATTCAGGCACCACCTGTCTTGCAGGTAGCTAACTTTGTGAGAGGATGGAAGTCAGCTGGGCAAAGGCCCGGGTCTCCAAGAAGGGCCACCGGGCCGCCCTGTCCTCGTCAGCGCAGCTTCTCGTCGAGACTGTGCCCGCCCAGCCCCGGGTCACCAGCGGGCCTCTCCTCCCCTCCACAGCCTGTGTCTGTTCCTCTTGCTTGTTCCTCAGCTCCCTGCTATGAGTCCTTTGGTGGAATGAGATAATGCCCATGATCTTCGATATAATCACATATGGCTGCTGGATCCATGCGCAAGTTTAAATCAAATTAGAAAGTACATTCACTGCCAAGAATGCTTGAAAGTCATAGGGCCAACTGATTAACCACTGACAAGTCAGCTTCCGACTCTGTTTTCTAAACTGTAAGTGATTCATCCCCAGGCCTCTGGAGGAAATCCCTCCCCAGCCTGAGTACAAGGACAGAGCCACTGCGCCTGCCCCCGCTGCCGCCAGCACCGCCCACCAGCTGCGTGCACCCATCACCGAACAGCATCAGGACAGTATCAGGCCGCCCTCAATTCATTTCGGTTCTCTCGCTGTCCTGAGGCCACTCTCCCTAAGAACAGATTTCCCCTTCCTGCCCAGCTGCCTGGGCTGGCGTTAGGGCCCTGGGGCGCCTGGCGGAGCCCCTGACCCTACTCAAGCTGCAGGGTCTGGCCTAAGCCCTGGGGACCCGGGCTTCTCCCCAGATGCCGTCCTGTGGCCAATTCTGCCAAGGTCCTGTCTCCCAAGAGCGGTGCCCCTGAGCCCGGCCGTGTCCGCATCTGTGGGAGACGGCGTAAGCCCGCAGATCTCAGGGGATCCCGTCACAGGCAAGCAGGGTCAGTGCGTCCCTGACTCTGCTCTCGGTGAGGGTGGGCACAGCTGTTTCAGGACCTAAAGGCTTTTTCTAGGAGTTCCCGCCACACACACACAGCGAAGCAAGCGGCCACGAGTCAGCGTCTGCCGGTGCTGCAATGACCAGCCCCAGCCGCTCGAGCTCGGGGGCCAAGCCGGGCCCCTGGGCACAGGCTGCCGGGGTCAGCACCGCGTGGCCGGGACTAGGGCTGCACAGGACTCAAGACCTGAAGCGCAGCCTGGGTGCTCCGAGGCAGCCAGGCACTTCCTGTGAGAGGCCGCAGGCCACCAATGGCCCAGTGAAGGAGGCAGCGATTGGAGGGGTGTGACTCAGCTTCCGAGCAGCTGCCTGGGCCAGAAAATATCTATTCTCTTTTGGATACTGAGTGGACAGGGAGTTTTAGAGTTTAACATGCAAAATTAAGCCATTATGCTTAATTCATCCAGACAGAAAATGGAAGCCTTTAGCGACACCAGCCCCAAACCGGAGATGAAGACAGCTGTAAACCTCAGATGCCCGCGCCTGTCCCCGAGGGCCGTGTGGCCAACGGCCAGGAGCCGCAGGCGGCAGCTTCCCGGAAATACCTGGCTGGGTCAGCTTGGGCCCAAAGCACAGGGACGTTGCGGGCGGGCTGTGTGGCGAGGCCTCTGCTGCACGTGCTGGGGTCTGCTGGGGGGGGGGGGGCGGACTTTGCAGGCTCATCTTAAAATAACTTCAAGTGTAATATGCGAATGTGAAAGGCCCGTTTAGAGAGCAGCCGCATGGGCTGGTGTCAGGTAGCACGGATGGACAAATCACTTCTGTCCCTTCCAGTAAGCTTTCCGGATGAGATTTCTGTTTTAGGCTTGGAAGTTTCTAAAGATGCTGCGATTCCTCTGGTGGACGCCAGCTTTTCAAAGCCCTGGAACAGGCTCCTTAGCATCAATGACTGGAGTTTGGAAAGTGCCAGAAGCAGTTGTGGGGCGTGAGAGGTAGAAGCCGGGTCCCAGGGTCCCAGGACCTCGCAGAGCCCAAGCCTCCTCGAGCCTTTTCCTGGCCCACAGCCTCAGACCTGGATCTCTGAGGCCAGCAGTCAGTCATACCATGAGTGACAGGAGCCTCATTACCCACGAGATACCTGGCTGCCACTGCCCTGAGCTGAGTGGGCCAGGCCACAGTGCAGGGGCCAGGGCAGTGGCCAGGGGCCCCCTCAAGACCTGCCCGCTTGGAAGTTGAGGTCCACACTGCTCAGGCCAAGCAGTTGGCAGTGGTATAGGACAGTGCTGTGCCTTCCCTGGCAGTCACCTCCTGGATCCCCAACGGGGGACAAAGAGGAGAAAGAGGACACCATGTCTCCTCAGGCTAAGTCTGTTAGACTCTCATGGTGGTGCTCACAATTTCCAACTTCTTTTACATAATGCCACAGAGAGGCACAGAAGAGTCGCATGTCGTGGCCAGGACTCTGCCACATTGCCACTATCTAGAACCATGTTCTGGGCGGTTCCCAGACCTGGTGTCTCCCACAGCATGTCCCCCAGAGGCTTCTCGGGGTCCTGTTCCAAGACACACTACTGGCTGGCACGGGGCACCTGGTGTGTTTCACCATCACGGATGTCACATCTTGGACACCTGCTTCTGCAGTGTGGGCTCAGATCTGCAGCCAGCACCTCCTTCCAGTGGTCTCGAGGCGGGGACAGTGGGGATGGTAGGGCTGCATCCACTGTGGCTTCTGCCCGAGAACAGACGTCCACTGCGCTGCTCCATGGAACAAATAGCTGTTGCAGGGCCCTCGGTGGCCATGGAGTGGGGAAAGGCAGCGAAGGCCAGGAAAGCTGTGAAGGCAGCTCTGAGGGCACCATCAGGACACGACCATCTTCAAAGGCAACGGAGAGTTTCTCGGCACTCCCTTCCCAGGTGCTGCCCCCAAGGAACCATGGCGTGTATTGGCTGCAGGGTCCTGGGGCCTGGCAGAGCATGGGCAGAGCCACCAGCAGCTGCATGGCACCTCCACACCCTAAAAACCGCTAGGCTGGGCAAAAAGCACAGCCTCTCAGACAGTGGGCTACAATTTTGAAGGAAACTTTTTATTTTTTCTCCAGGCTCCAAGCTGGCCTGGACTCATCCTATAATCTAACCAGGACAGGGAAGGCCAGGTTGTCAAGTCAGGCTTGGGTTCTGTTTGCAGCTGACCCACTGGCTAGCTGCCTAGGCTTGAGCCTCAGTTTCCCTATCTGCAAAATGCAGATGATCATGTAATCTTGCTAGCTTGCTCCAGCAAAGACAGCAAGTGGATGGCAGTCCGGCTCCGGCCTCTCACCAGTGGATTCAGGATGAGGCCTCTGGGTTGGGCCCACCTGTCCTTCCCGAGCATCCTGCCACCGCCTGCACAACACCTGCGGTCCTGACTGTGTGGGCCTCACCCCTACCTCTGGCCCAGTGTGGCCAGGTGACCCAGAAACCTGGATCTGTTGGGACCAGGCTCAGCTCCGGACTTGGTGTCCTCCTATACCATTGCTGCTCCTGAGCTGAGCCAACCAAGTGACGCAGGAAGCCCAGCTGCAGACCCTAATGGGAACTGAACTGAGAGCCTGTGTGCATACCCACCCCTTGCTGGGGAGCCCCATACCTGGGCCCGCAGCCGGTCCACCTCCTCTGACAGGCTCTGTCTCTCCAGCAGAAGCTGGTTCTGTCTGCTGAGCAACTGTACCAGCTGCTGTGCTGCGGCCTGGCTGTGCTGATCCAGCTGCCTGAGCCTGGGGAAGAAGAGAAGCAGGCGCGGTTGAGATGGAGTCGGGACCTGGGGGCTCAGAGAGGGTGGCTGCTCACTCAGACAAAGGGAGCGATTGTTCTCTCCGTGGCTTTGGTCCAGGGCTTTGCTTTGGCCCTGTGCTGAGGCGGCACGTGTGGTGGCCAGCATGGAAGAGGAAGGCTGCACCTCCTGGGGCCAGGAGGCTGAGACAGGGAGGGACAGGGTCACCTCCCCTGTCCTGCAAAGGCCCTGTACTGTGACCTACCTCCTGCCTAGCTAGAGGTAGAGTCTCAGCCCAGATACCCAGCATTCAGCATGCAGGCTGCGGAACCAGTCAAGCTCCAGCACAGCCTGGTGCACCCCAGGGGCAGCTGGGCTGGAGTTGAGGACGCAGCTCAGGCTTTCAGTGGGACTCCACGCCCATTTATTAAGCTGAATGGCTGTGGAGCAATTGTGAGCCTTCCCAACATGCCCGCCACGTAATTTGGGATGGAAAGGGAAAACTAAAGCGAAATTCATGGGCAGAGGTCAAAAGGAGATGCCTACTGCCTCCAGGGCGGCTGGACCCAACCCTGGCCGGCTGCACAGCTAGCAGCCCTGGCTGGAGAGGGGGGTTCAAGATGGATACAGGGATCTAAGGGTTTTCCTTATTAATCACCTGTCAATCATGAGCACTGCTGACCAGATGTCCTTAAAGATAGAAAATTTGTCACTGCTGATGGGCTCCCCCCAGACTACAGTGAGACTGTAGCCCTCATCTGTCCACGGATGGCTGCCTTTAGCCAGCCGGCCCCTCTCTTGCCCTGGACATAGGGGTTTTGGATTAACTTCAGCAGTGCCCAGCACTGTTAGTTGTGCCTCCCCATGCTGGCCTCAGACTCCTAGGCTCAAGCCATCCTCTCCGTCCTCCTGGCCTGCACTTCCTTTCCCTTCTCCCCTCCCTTCTCCCCTCCTCTCCTTCCTCCTCCCCTGCCCACCAGGTGCTAAATCCAAACAGCAGTCAAAGGCATAAAGAGGAAGGGTCAACACAGGAAGACCTGTGAAGGCTCAGCCTGCTTAGGAGGAAGCTGTTACCATGCATGGAATATTTACAATGCACAGGACCAGTGCCTAACAATGTATTAACTTTAGTGCACCCAGGCACTAATTGGTATTTCTCTTTTAAAGATGAGTGAACTGTGTGTGGCATGGTTAGGATAAATGACCAGGCCAAAGCCACCCAGCTGGTCACCTGGATGTAGAGAGGAGCCTGTGCTGATCTGTTGGGGGTCAGGGCTGCAAAGGGGTGGACTGCACCCCTTTGGTTGCAAAACTTTGGTTGCACAGCAGGCCAGGCTGGTGGCTCTGGACTGGCAGGGAGGGAACACTAAGCCCAGGGGAACTGGGAGCCCCAGTAGCAAACACAGACTCTGTCCTGTTGGCTAGAAGTCACCTTACCCAGAGAGGGGGGAGGAGGGGCAGACCCGGGCAGGGTGCACACAGGGAGCCTATGCGACATGAAGATATCACTTCCGCTTCCAGCTTAAGGAGCAGCCAGGCTGGAGCTCTAACTGTGCAGGCCAACCCTGCGGGGAGGAGAACCTTGTCTAGGGCAGGGATGTTTCCCTGGGGGGTTTCACCATCCTGTAGTTTCAGACTCCCAGTGAGAACTTCTACTGCAGTGCAGGGAGGGGGCCCATGCCCAGCTTTACTGAGCACCTGCACTGGAGGCCCAGGAAAGGACAAGATAAACTGGCAAGACACAGACCACCAGGAGGGAGGAGGAAAAGCAAGAGACTCTGATAGAGGAGCTGGAGCTGCTTTTGTGAAATCCACCTCACACACACAAAGGTGGGAAAGAGAATATTCCTGGGACTAAGCCAGCAGGAAGGAGATCTGGAGGAGCGAGGACCCCAAGGCAGACGGTGGGCTTCCGGGAGGAGAAGGTGCCTCTGGCAGGTGACCTCTGTATCACCTCTGGTTGAAGCCAAGACCGGGGCTACACCAGGCATAGGGCCCCCTCAGCCTCACCCCGGGCCCCTCTGTCCTCCTGCCTTGCTTAGTGTTGGTCCTAGGGGTCTCCACAAGGGAGGAGCCCTGTGCAGTAGCCAGTTCTCAGTGTCACTGCCATTTTGAGACTGTACTTTCTTACTCTGCTCAGGTTTTTTGTTCTTAGCTGTGTCCTCCCCATGGCACTGAACCGTGGACGTGATGAGCGGCACTGCCATCAGGGCCTCTGTAGTATGTGGGAGCTGCAACCCCAAAAGAGCCCCAGGCAGCTTGCAGCCCACACGAAGGTACATGCAGCAGGACGCGGCAGAACCCTCGCATTACTGAGCTCAGCAGGGCTTCCAGCCCCTCCAGGGACTGCTAGGTGTGCGTGGCATCTGCACCATGGCACCAGGGGACTGGGCTCCCACCCCTGCCCCAGGTCTCAACTCTTGCCCTGTGAAGTGGCATGCTCCCTTGCCCTCTTAGGGCACATGGGTCAACAAGCCCACAGGTTGGTCATTCTGGACAGTACCACACCCACACTGCAGTTGCTGCCTTACCCTTAGGCACAGCCATGCCTTCAGCACCTGCAGGTGTACAGCTGCCATCCTGAGCAGGACAGGGACCCTGGGGAAGAAGACCAGCTGTCCCTGCTGCCGGCTGCACCCTTCTGTGCCAAGGCATTGCCAGGCATTTCAGGCTCAGAGGCTGTGTTACCATGACAATGAAGAGGCCCAGGTTCCTAAAGGTACAGACCCTGAGGAAGGTACCAGGGGTGCCCAGGGGTGCGGGCTGGACACGTCTCTATGGGTCCTACAGCGATCCTTGCAGCCACACCCCACAAGCATTATCAGAACCAGCACTGTACAAAATATGCAAGACTTCAAGAGAAGATGGAGCAAGTGGTGAGATACAAAACAACTTTATAGAGCTGAGTGGGCTGGGGAAAATAGCTTATGCAAAACAGAAGTGGTACAAGCTGCCAGCTCTGGTCCTGAGCTTCAGACATTCATTTGCTATGAATACTGTGAAAGCGAGTGAATACATATATTTAAATTTTTATGTTGTATGTGATACATACAAAATATATGCAGCATATAAGTAAGTTATGAGGTATAATAACCAATTGAGCACTTGGGGACCTAGTTCTGTCCCACAGGGCCACTCTGGAGCCTCTAGGGACAGTGCACCACCCCCAGAGTGCCCAGCCTCTTCCTGTGCCTATGCGTTCAGTTGGGCACCCGAGTTTCACTCAAGTGAAATACCTGGGAGCTTCCTGTGGGCTACCATGGGTATCTGTGTTGGGGCTTTCTTTTTTGGTGGGTAGCTGTGGGGAAATATCTTTTGCTCTGAGTTGTTTCAGACCAGACCCCCTTCCCTGTGGTACCCTAAGGCAATGTCCTGTGCCCATGGCTTCTCTCCTCTTCTGGTTCCTAAAGTGCCCAGGCCCTGCAACTTCCCCAGAAGAGGATACTCTGCGAGGACATGAAGGATAGTGGTTTCCAAACAACATCTACCTGGAAGAGGTACACAGATTTGAGCGTGCTTTTCCTAGTAATATGCTCTAATCTTTACAGGGTGTTTACTAAATGCCAAGGCCTGTAAGCATTTTGCATCCATGAGTACTTAATGCTTATAACAATGCTACATAGTGTGAGTTCCTCATGTTCCATGGAGGCTATGGAGGCACAGAGCAAGAAGTCCCTTCCCTTTGTGCAGAGGGAAGAAGGGGTGGAGCAGGACTACTGAAGCCATCCAGGGTGTCCACAGCCCCACAGCCCCACCCATGCTCTGCCCCTTTACTACCTCATACTCCTCTATCAGGTGTCTTGGCTGCTCCTAACCATACTGCACAAATGCCCCCTGCTGCTGCCACTACCCGTGTGCACGTGCACTTATACACACATGCGCGTGCACACACACACACACACACACACACACACACACGTCCTGCGCTTTCTGTCCCTGTGACCAACTCCAGGTCCTGGGCCTTTAAGACTCTGCCTATTGTCACATCCTTGCAAAGTCCCCTGGGCCCCTCCCCTGCACAGGTGTAACTGCATGTGGCTGTTCACGCTGGCCATGGCTGCTGCTGTCCATGCCTCTCACGGCCCCACCATGTTCCAAAGCCAGGGCATGCTCCTGTTCTGGTTCTTCTCTGGTGCTCAGCAAGCGACTTACTGATGCTTGCAGTAAATTTAGGACCTCTGATTTCATTCTGTGGTCAGGCGTGCTTTAGGATCTCATAACTTTGTTCCTCAAAAAACAGCATATAAACTAAATAACTGTATGCCAATGGAATCTGCCATTTAGTTTAAAGAACTATAGAGTGTGAATGAGTCCTGGACTTAACAGCTGAAGGTATGAATTCATAATTCCATCATAAGCCAGCAATTTTACCCTGTTCCAGAGGCCTCATCTCACTCAATTTAGGTTCTCCACCGGGAGAGTGGTGAGAATAGCAGCCCTTGCACACAGGCTGGGACATAGAGTGCGTTGCAGCAAGCCCCCCTGGGCGGCACTGGTGAATTCGGAGGTGTGCAAAGCACCAGTATGTTAGGGTCCACGGCTTGAGTCACACACACAGTGAGTTATCTGGAGAAAAACTTCTGTGTGCCTCAATTTAGGGTCAAAACAGCGAATTGCCCCAGTGGAATCTCCCATCTGTCCCTCTAATGTTTCAGCATCAGTTGTGAGAACTGAAGCACCTTCTGGGATCAGCTGGAATCTTGGTTTCCTAACAGAAAACCAGGGGGTAAATGAGAACTGAGGTCAGTGAACTTCAGACTACAGGTCAAATCCAGCCTTGCCCAGTGCCCATTTTTAAACCCTCTATGAGGGTTTCATGGTTTTTGTATTTTGATGGGATTAAACAAAGTACAAAAGGGCCTACTATGTGAACACCGTGAAATAAAGCTTCCGGTGCCCCTTGTAGAACCTCTCATGGAGACACAGCCATCCATTCGAGTATCATCATGCTCTACTCTCACACCAAAATGGCCATACCACTTTGACAGAGTCTAAAATATTTACTACCTGACCTTTCGTAGAAAAAGCCTGCCAGCCTCAGGCCAGAAGAGGACTGTGTTTTCCTCTAGCTCTGCATTTCCACATCATCATGACTTTACAGAACTTTGCTGTGTTTCTCTCTCTAACATCACTCACTAGCCATGCAGTTGCACCTGTGCACCAAGTTGAGGTTTTTGAAAGCCCAATTACCATAATTACTGCTTTAGGTAATTAATTTTGGCTACTAAACTATGCTAATTTAAAGTTGTATACTTTGTTCTAATAATTAAAAATTGCTCTGTGTTTTTTGGAATTCCATCTCACGCATTCGGTCACATGGACTCAGTGCGAGCAGGTGTGTGCTCAGGGCTCGCAAACCTGCTCTAACCCTTCATCCAGGCTCAGAAAGCCCCGGCACTGGCAACAACTATGTAGCCAGTTAAGCTTGCTTCACCCAAATCCAGTGTGTCCACTGCAGTTTCAGTAGAATTATTGATTCAGCAGAGATGCAATTCTGGGGGGAGTTTACACCTTTAATAAAGAGCATTTATGTTCCTGGACTGCCCTTCTCATTTCCATTCCCTAGAGCACTAGTGGGCTGCAGAAGTCGCACAGGAGGCGGCAGGGGCCCAGAAGACCCTGCTCTCCTCTCCATACCTTTCTCCTGTCAGAGCTGAGTGGTGCCCTGAGCACGGTGAGCTGAGCCTGATGAGGCCACAGAGGATGAGGAGCACGCGAGCCCTCATGGCCCACCTAAGGCTTGGAACTCATGTTCTCTGATTTTGAATCCAATGGCCTCTGGCTGCATTTAAGAATTTTTTCCTATAATACTGAGGTTCAAACTTGGGACCTCCCACATGCCAGGTCAGTGCTCTGCCACAGTACCAGGGCTTTTTAAG
>PVKA01003201.1:62578-113453 GCA_004027165.1 Ctenomys sociabilis
CACACACACACACACACACACACACACACACACACACACACACACACACACACACACACACACAGTGTAAAAGGCCTACCCAAACCTCTCACCCACAGGACCACACGGGGCGCAGGGAAGTAGCTGGAAGTGAATGCACTCGCAGCGGCCTGCGAGAGGCGGCCCAGGTCATTCCTCTGGGGCTGGGGTGTGACAAAGGTCAACACCTGTAGATCAGGGCTTCTCCAAGTAGTTCAATAGAAAACACTGGATTCTGCATATTTTTTATTCTTTTTACTTTTCCAATTATTGCAGTCTGATCGTTTCATGAAGTATAATATAAATAAGGGATCATTTCCCAACTGTCATCAAAGTTCCTGAACATCTAGCTTCGACCGGTACCACATGCTGCGCTGTCCCCACCCCGACACACTGAGCTGGTGACCGAGTCCCTGGGAGGTGGTGCACACCTGTGATCCCAGCACTGCAGAGGCTGGAAAACTGGAGGATCACCAGAGTCCAAGCTGCATACTAAGACCCCGCACCAAGTACATTAAAACAAAAAACAAAAACCATCCAGTTTCGGTTTGCATCTTGCCACAGAATAGTGATGGACAGGCTGAGGACAGATGGTGTGAACAGTCTGGGGACAGGTCTTGGGCTGGGACACACACTTGGCCTGTAGTGACCTTGTCTGCTGAACGTGGCAGACATGGAGGATGCAAAAGCAGGAAGCTCAGAAGGCCACCTGGGGGAAGCTTTTGCTCTCAGAGCAGCCCTGGGGCCCACTGTGAGGGGCAAGGCGCTCAGGTGCTGTGGCTCCATGCTGTGGCCACTTACAGAGCCCTGAAACCCCTGACATCACCCAGGGCTCTGACACCAGTGGCTTACAACAGTGCTTCCAAGGGGGAGGAGGCATAGGAGGCCTTCATCTTCAGAAATCATAACGTATGCTACCACCTTTAGAATATTTGTCCTCCTTCTAGAGCATACAGAGCACGGGTGCTGTGTGACCCCAGCTGAGCTGGTCCTACCTTCAAAGCAGGGAGTTTGGGTGAGGGGTCCTGATGCCCAGCAACAATATGGATAGGCGGCTGACTGTCAGGAATTCTGGACCCTGGACTTCCCAGTGCTCAAGTGATTAGGCTCTGGTCCGAATCCCATCACTGCAAGGAAGAAGGGAACAGGGGAGGGGGGAAGGGGCAGGAATTTTGGACTTGGAAGAACCAGCCCATTTTTAAGCAAAAGCAGAGTCACAGTGAATACAGAGCCACTGTGCAAATAAAACAGGGCGAGGAGCAGAGTGTCCAAGCAGAGCCCTCCCGGTGTGGAAGCCTCGCTGCACAGGCATCAAAGCCGCAGAGAAGCCCTGCTGGGAACACCCACGCTGCCTGCAGTGCCGCCCCTCACCTCACCTGAAACCTAAGCAACCGCTCCTTACAGAAGTTTCTTTGTAAATAATGGTGAACTTACACAGCACTGCAAGAATACCAAGAACTCTACATACCCTGTACCCAAATCTCCCTACTGGAATAATCTTGCCCCATTTGAATTACACCTCTCTCCTCTCTCTGAGATGAAGGCTCACTGTGTTGCCCAGGCTGGTCTCCAACTCTGAGGCTTGAGCAGTCCTCCTGCTTCAGCCTGCTGAGTGCTGGGACTGTAGCCACACATAGGCAGCATGTTTCCTGAGCCAGCACAGTAAGGTGCACAGCGCCCTTTCCTCCTAGACTCTGCCCAGTAGGGCTCCTGAAGCAGAGCCCTTCTCTTATAGAAGTTTACTATAAACTACACTAAATTTAGTGTGGCTGTAATACCTTTACCTAGTAAACTACTCAATTCTGAATTTTGTCAACTGACCTAAAACTGTCCGTTTTGCCCTACCAGAAAAGACCTTTTGCACTTGTCTGTCTCTTTAGACCTCTTTAACCTGGAACACTTAAAAGACCATTTTTATTCTGATGAATGCTTCTTGTAACCAAAGCAACAACAGTCTTAAAGAAAGATCTGAGACAAGGAGACGTGCGGATCTTGCTCTGTCACCACCCATGTTTTGGCGAGACCCTATTGTGTTCCAGGGAAGACTCTACTCTAATGAGATCCTCTTGCAGCTCCCAGGAACTCTGGCCCTTCTGGGGTGTAGCAAGTGAGGTTCTCCTCCACTCCCTTCGTCCTGTCCTTGGGGAAGGTACATGGGACGCAGAGGTGTGCTCAAGTAAGAGTGAGCCCACAGTAGCTCAGTAACCAGATTCAATCACTACAGTGCACTTATTGGCACACATCTTAATTAGGTTTTAATGCAAGTAATTTGATAACAACTCTTGGCCATCGACTACAGAACTGTCAATGCCGAAAGCTTTTTATTTAGCTCCTCTGCTGTCTACACTGAGGCAGCCTTCCCGCTGACCCTTGTCAAAGAACCCCATCTGCTGGTTGCCACGGTAACTGAAGGCGACCAATTGAGCTGAACAGAGTGACTCAAAACTAAAATCTGCAGCCAAAGGAATTCTGCGAAGAGTAATAAATCATTTAGTAAAAGGGGGTCCTCCACACAGCGATGAGTGTCGGGATAATATAATGGCATAACTCTTCCAGCTAGAAGGTCCATGACAGATCAGAGTGATTAGGGCCTGCTGGAGGGCTCGTTGGTTTCTAGTGTGCTCCGGCAGCAGAAGAGCCCGATCCTGCCCAGTTCTGTGCCTCAGTGGGGGAGAAGGAATGAGCTAAGTCAATTTTTTAATATTTGGGCTGCAAAATTTTGGATTTTTCAGAGTGACAGAAGAACCAGCTGAGGGTTCCAATACTCCTCGCTGTCTAGTTTTTATAACTACGAAAAGTTAGCACAATGGCCCATGTCGCCGGGAAGCCATGGTAGTCTTCAGGAAGGTGGCAGGAAGGCAACTATGATTGCTTTGGAATCCCCCACCTTAGCACCATCTCCCTGTCATCAATCAACCTTCACCTGTTCCAACCAGAGAGCTGTGTGCACAGGATGCGCAGGCCTGGGCAGGGTGGCAACGTCAGGGCAGCCTGCTCTGGGGAGGTGTTAGAGGCCTTTTCCTTCAAGGGCCTTGGTTCCTTTGAGAACCAAATAGGCATCTGGCCTAAATTAAGATTTCTGAATAGCAGCCAGAAGAGAAAGGGCAAGGAGGGGTTCTGGGGTGACAGCGCAGCAGCTGGGGCCTCCCACAGGCCTGGCCCTTACTCCTGCCGTGCAGGCTGGGAGACCCCTGCGGACAACAGCGCCTACATGTTGGAAACAAAAGCCCAGGCCGATGACTGCTCTGCCAATGACTTGGCGGTTGCGTTGGCGACGGCAAGGTCCTGGGAGGCAGGCTGGCCTCCCTCGGCCTCTGCCTGCACCGCCGCCGGGCTCACTGCAGGGGGCGCAGGGCAGGATGCTGACCTCGCAGGGCCGCGGCACCGGGTGGGGTGGAGTGGGGTAGGGGAACCTCGGTCGGTCCTCGGGCATCCCCCGAGATCACGTTCTGCTTCACAAAAGCGCAACTGCCAGACAGAAGGTAGATTTTCCTCCCATTGTCAATGCTGCCAATAAAAGGCTGCAGCCTCCGCGTCCGCTCGATTTAGGCGGCTGTGCAGCCTCCAGCAACCGCGCTTGGACGGACGGCGCCACCCCGCGGGGCAGCTGCTCCTGCAGTGCCTGGGCTTGGCCCCCTCGCGGCGCGGGGGGCAATCAGGGATACCCAGGAGCTGCCCGACCTGGGCCCGACCTGGTCGGCGCGCCCCGTGCCCGCCCCGGCCAGCCCAGGTCCTGCGGACCGCACTGGGGCAGGCCGGGCGGGCCAGAACAGAGCAGCTGGCTCGGGCGCCCCGCAGGGGTCGCGGGCCCGGACCTTGGCAGAAGGAGAGGATTAAGGCGAGGTGGCAGTTGAGGGACCGAGATGGGTGAAAGCTTCATTAACTCCACGCTCACATCCCAATTTCTTTCCCTTGAGAAGCAATGATAAAAGAAGGTTGATGGCCCCGCGGTGGGAGAAGGCTGAGTGACCGTGTTTGCTGTTCTTACTTTTTAATTCCTTATTTATAAACAGGTAAACCGATCATTGTTTGCTGATGAGCATAGAGGACTCGTTTTAATTAAACAGCAAAAAATCTGGGCTAACAGGCCAAAAAGAATTACAGCCCGTTTTAATTTTGAGGTAGTGATTAAACTTAATTGAGGTAGTGACTTAATTGAAACTGGCAAGGATTATAAGGGTTTACGGAAGTGAAAATAAAGAGGTGCTCTGCCCCCTGCCCCATAACTGCACTGATTTTAAGGTCAATCCTAAAATGTGACATAGAAACCTGGACTTCTAAGTCCATAAACATATTTTCCCTGAGCACGGCTTTAGGACACGGTTGTTCCCACTCAATCCCCTAACCCTCTATACAAAGTTGCCATTAGTTTCACTTCTAAGCACTGCTTCCAATTCTTTGTCTCTGCTCACTCTCTCGAATTCTCTTCCATATTTCAATTCCCAGACACACTTGAACTTTTGCACACGCTGCCAGTTTGCGCCTGCACAGAATAATCAGTATATTAATTCCACTCGGAGACAGTGAGATTTTTCTAACACAATCTGCCCAACCTGAACTCTTTCCTTCAGAAACACTTTGCCTTTAAAAAGAAACTCCCAGCAGGAACCTCATAAGATGCGACATGTAACAGACAGTGCATGTGGCGCTGGGCATGCAGCTCAGAATTAAAAGAGAATTTTTTACTTTGTTTTTTCAGTGCCATGTGCATAATGTACATGTGGACAACTGACATCAGACATTTAAAGCAAAAAGGGGTGGGGGAGGGGACGTGAGGGTGGCGGGAAAGAGTGAAAATATGTTGATAAAAACAGTAACTGCTGTTAATCTACATTTTTCAGTCACTGTCTTAATTAAGAATGTTGGGAAATATGTTGCAGTTTAATTGCATTGTTTCAAGAAACTCCAAGGCTGACAAATTTGGGGCTGTGTACACTTGCAAGGTAAAAGGCATTCAAGTGGTAATTTCTTCCTCTTGGTGGACGGCAGTCAAAATTAGGCTGTTCCCAGACACCCTGACCTCCACATGGATCCTGGACTCAGAAGGCAGAGTAAGAATATCCTAACACTTAAACATATTCTGCAAGACAAGAGCTCTGAAAAAAGGCAAGTGTCTTAAACCTATGGATATAAGATTATATTTTCAATCCAAAGTATTCACAAACATGAAATAGTACTTCATCTGAAATTTCTGACAGCTTATCTTGATAGAGAAGAGTTCTTTATAAGGAAGTTGGTAGGACTCTCCAAATGATTTTCAGATGACCTTGTTTAAAGAGAGTCAGAATCATACCTCTGCACCATGGTATGTCAAAATGATGGCATCGAATGACAGTCAGCTTTCTAACTGCACCCTGTCTTCCTCCTAGAGCCCAGTCCTGAGGCCCCTGGATTCCATTTGTCTTTTTGAGCAAGGGGTTGCACTGTTACCCAGCAGATAAATACAATGTATTTTCATTGCTGGAGGATCCTCCCTGAGAGGTTGTGATGGACACAATTGCTTCCTGTTTCCTATAGCAGATCACAGGCTAGTCATTTTCAGTCTGCATGTGGCGTTTGCTCCTTGATCTCATTGTGGGGAACCTGCATGGTTGGGGTCACTGCCTGTGAAAAAGGTGTGATTCAGACACTCCAGGGGGTGTCCGCAGTCAGTGAGCTTGCTGCAACATGAACCTGCCACTGACCACCAGCAGCCGTCCTGACCAGGATGACTTCTGCCAGCTGCTTGGTAATTGGGTCAGGGAGAGTAACTAATCAACCTGCCATTTTACCTTCCATTAACCACCACCTACGCTACCGTAGCTGCAGCTCCAGAGTTAGCTATTCCAGTGAGGGGACAGCCCGAGCTTGCCCATCGCGCATGCAAGGGCCTTGAAATGACAACACAATAGGCTCTCTTTGTCCTAAAATGTTGCAAAATGTCCCAAGAGCTTTGGTTAAGAACATACCAGGTCTTCTCTAGCTCCAAGGTGCTGGCCTTCTTCTGTATCCCTGCTCCCAAAAGAACAGGGTCAGAGCTTGACCAGCAGTGACACACTGCCCGTGTGTTGCCAGCATCGGGGGCTCACTTCTGAAACTTACACTACACTTTTGGGTTATGGAGTCGAATCTTAGATGTCTCAAATTGATGAATAAATAGCACACACACGTGACCTATGTGCCTACACAGTTCACTGGATCATTTCTTTGAAGTCCCATACATGAGGTCCAAAGCAACGAAGGCACACATCCGCCACATGTTCAGCACAAGGGACCACATAAGCCTCAACTTTTTCTGCTCCGAGGGTTTCTGGGGATGATGATGGCAGGATACATTCCTTCCTCAATAGCTGGACAAGCTCCCCCAAATGGCATTTTGCTGAGAGGCACTGAAAGGCACTGCACTGAGCCTTGAGCCCCTGGAAGGCGAAGGAGAGGACACTGACAACTACAGCACTGTAAGTCACTGAACCAGGGAGAGAGGAGAGCTCAGGCAGACCTAGGAATGGGAGAACCCACGCGTGTAACCATAAGTTGAAGAGTCCTAGTCAATTTTCAGAGTTGAGAGAACATTAAAAGGAGAATACGTAATACTGGGGGGAAAAGGGAGCAGTGCCCGCCCGAGGGCCGATTGCCTCTCCAGCAGCGGCAAGGCTGTTGCTGGGCTCGCAGGACCATTTGTTCCATTACACAATCTCCTGAAGCCATTTAGAGAGAGCTCTAACAACTGCCTGTACCAACACGACACATGGCTTCCCATCCCGACTCTTTGCTAATCCAGACGCTCCAACCATCTTTCTTTAAGATGCCATATGGTTGGCAGAAGCCTGTAGATCTAGCAGCACATCTGCTTGTACGTTTCTTCTTCCCTCCATCCCCCAACAAAAGAGGCTAGGAGACAGCCCGGAAGGAGGGCACGCTGGCGTACCCCTGCCTAGGCAGACAGCTCTTTATAAGCACTCTTAACAAAACAACCTAATAAAGGGATGACCAGGAATTACTCAGGGCTAGATCATTTCTAACTAGATAACATGGCAAAATGCTTTTGCCTCTTGATGATTTAGCCCAAGATTAGAAAAACAAAGGATAGATGGTCTCCTTTCTCCAAAGGATGATTAAAACCACTTGACAGTGGTGTCTCTGGGAGTCCTCGTGACTCTCTCCTCAATGGGAAGGGACAGCATCCTTGCCTGAAGCCATTTCTTCCCCTTTTTTCAGTCAGGGAAGACAGACAAGCTGAGAAAGTAACAGATACCCGGAGCTTGCTTTGTTAGCAAGCACGGCGCGGCTGTATGCTAATGAGTCGGCACCGACACAGGGCTTTTTTGGTATGATGAGCAAAGATTGTTGACACTGTTGAAATCCTGGCTCTCCTGGCCTGTGCGCACACGGCTGCCTCCTTGGAATCCGGCCCCCGTGAGACAGGCTGCAAAAAATAATGCATTCTACTCTCCTGATGACTGAAATCTGGCCATTTGTAACTTTGAGCAGTTGGGGAGGGGGGGATCAGAACAATATTCAATCAGGCTGGGGGTAAAAAGACACTGGGAAAGTATGGTTTTGATCTGAACTAAGAGTGAAAGCTGGAAGACACCTGTGAGTGATGATGGCCAGGACGCTGGCTTCAGGGGCAAACCCCCGAGAGGTGGGAGTGAGGGGCTGTGCTACTCCACAGGGGTGCCCCGATGCTGGCTTTGTCTGAGCTGACAGTGCTGGCAGTGGCTGCCCTGTTCCTGGAATCAGCTCCATCACCCAGGAAAAGCTCAGCATCAGTGTCAGGTCTCCTGGTCAACTTGTCTGGACCTTGTGTTGGTTAACCAAATACGGCACAAATACATTAAAATCAAAATCCAAAGGAAATGCTGTTTTCCAAAAGTAAACCTTATATATTTTTTAATGACAAAGGTGGAAAGAAAAGCTGCATGTTTTGAATACTGTGCCCATTACTGGAAATCTCTCTTCCCTCACTCACAAACCCTGAGAGGTTGATATTATCACTTTAGTTTTACAGTGAGGAGACTCAGGCCTATGAGGTTAAAAACAAACAAACAAAACAAAACCAAAACTTTAGCAAACCTCTGCAGTTCATAAGGGGCCATGTCGGAAAGCCCATGTCTCTGTGGAGCACACTCACCCTTCACGTGCAGCTGCAGTTATCTCACCTCACGGCCGCAACCAGGGGCCGATCCGAGTGATCCCTGCTTGCTGAAGAGCAGGGCGTTAGCTAGTTAGAAGCACGCAGGATCCTCACATTGTAAATTCAGCTTCTATGTAATCTACAGTATGAATGAAAATTCATGCAGCCAAAATGTAAAAACATGAGGAATGACTTCAAAAGTATTGACATCTTTTATTATAATGAGAATTATCCATGCAAAAAATGGATAATTTTCACCACTCACCTTGAAGAAAGCCATATGTATCTGAACCAGCTTCCTACTGTCTAGGATACAGCTGATAGGTTTTTCATTTTTGTTTTTCTTTTTTTGAACTATGTTCATAGATTAGGGCTTAGCAGTACAAATATCTGTCTTCTGTGGGTAGAAATATATGCAATCTTGAATGAGTATGTATTAATGTATCGCCTCAAAGTTAATATTTTAACATAATGCATGCAATGAATGTCACACTATTCAAAGATGATACATTTATGCAAATGAGACACTAAGAGCCAAATTCTACCATCAATAAGAACAACAAACTATTATGAACAATTCTCTGAATTACTACCATTGAGACATGGTTATCCAGAATGACAAGTCTGAATTTAAAACAGATCCAGATTATAGTCTCAGTATGGTACTAGGAAAGTCCTGGTAAGTCTGCTTCTTCATTTGCAGTATAAAATAATGCTATCTACCTCACAGAATTATTGTAAAACTATGAGCTAGAATATAGAGTGACTAAAACTTAGTAGATGCTCAATAAATAATAATATTCATCATTTTAATAGTGATTTACAGCTTATATAAAGTGATTTTCACATACATTAGCTCATTTATTTTTCAAAGTAACTCGACTGTAGGAGGTGTTTCTCCTAATGAATGAGGTAACTAAGATTCAGTAATAAAATCACTAAGGAAAGTATTGATATTATGACCCTCATTTTATGGATAAGGGAAACTGAGGCAACAGGTGCTACTGATATCTTGCCTAAATTCACACGGGTTACAAGTGGCAAAGCTGAGACGCAATGTTCAATCGAAAGCCACAGTTCTAACACTAGCTGTTCAATAGTAAAGACAGAACAAGAACGCAGATTTCTCTTTAAAATCCCTTGTCCTTTTGTCCATATCACATTATCCCCGACGAGATATCCATTAAGCTACTGGGCACTTGGCGAAGAAATTTCATAGCACAAAACCTCTGTCCTTAACACATTTCTACCAAATCACAGAACCCTTGAGTCCAACATCATACATCTGTCTATCCACACTCACGTACAGCCATACAGAATAGTTAAAAATTAAGATGGTGCTCTTCATAACGCAGAGGACAGGACACATGCATCTGAATGCATCACACACAGAAACACACCCAACAAGCTGTCATTGTATATTTGGAATCTGATTTAGCATTGCTGAGACTGTCAGAAATTTCTTATCAAGAGACTAGTCTTTCAATAAAAATTAACCATCTATCAGTAGAAGGCTTCCAAAGCAAAATTACTTGCAAGGAATGCTAGAACATTTGGAGGCTGCAGATCAGATGCTGACATGAAGAAATGCGAGCGGGTGTAACTGAAATCTGGATTTATGGTGCACATATGTGCTTAACCAGACAACTCTCCAAATAAAGCCACAAGCTCCTCTTTTGAATCCTCCTCTTGTTTCTACCGCAAGGAGATAGAGATGCGGCCGTCTCAGGTGGCACGGTGCTCTCTCTCCCTGAGTCTCCCGAATTTGACAGAGCCTGATGTTTGTGTGCTGAGTCCTTTTCTCTTTATAAATGCTTGGCTCCTGATTTCACAGCTGACTTTATCAGTTCAGAGCAGAATGGGACTTAACATAAACAACTGGAAGTTTCTGCCATCTATCACCTCAATTCTTCCAAATTCATCCACCTTTGATGCCACTGTCAGTCAAAAGCAGGCGGGCGCAAGCATGACTGGCACTGAATGAAGAGGTGCTACTTGAGGCTTTGTGCTGTGCAAGCGCCTGCTGCCACACAGGTGTCGGGCTCTCAGGATATATGGGTAAATCCCCAGGTCTTCTTGAGAGTGCTCTAGGCACATTCTGACAGGTCCCTGCAGTCTATCAAGAGTGGAGATTGGCATATTTCCTGTCTCGTTGAGAGTCACATTTAGTCCCCAGAGGCAGACTTCTTAAATTCTCTATCACTAATTTTGTAGGCTGGAGTAGTTCTGGGTTGTATCAGGAGAACTCCTTTGTTCTGACTTTGCTAGTGGTATCAACACGGATGGACTTTGTGATCACACTTGACTGTACTTTCCTTAGTGCATTCACTCTGAATAGGACCTGAACTAACATTCAGCATTCATTTCTGGGGACACAGTACAAACCCCAATTTTGTACTATGTATTACTGTGCTGATGCTTATGAAGTACTTACCATATGGCAGGCATGGTTCTGACCATGCTGTGTCATGACTCATTCTTAAGAATCTGGGCAGGAGATAATACAAAGGCTATCGTTTTACAGGGAGGAAGGTCAGGCCTGAAGCAAGTAACTTGCCCCAGCGAGAAAGAAGAGCGATGGTACAGGTGGGCTTTGAACCTCAGCCATCTGGGCTAAGCCCCCACGCTTACAACCACTTTCCTTACACGGAACTTAGGCCTGAAGGGCATAAGGTGCAGCCCATTACCCTTTGGGATTTGTAACATTTTTCCTTTCTGACCCTAAATTTCTTCAAACTACAATGGAATTTTAATAATATTTCTTCTATTTATATCCCAAGGTCAATAGGAAATCATGCATGAAAAATCTTCAAATACAGATATATAGCAAATATTAGGTACTAGTAATTTCATCATACTCTCATAAATTACCATCCTTTGGGTATTAATTAGAGCTCTCTAAATGAAAATCCAGAAATCCTTTGCTTAGCTTGTTAAAGATGGGGCAAAAGGGCTGAGCCAAATAGCTCAGAGGTTAAAGCACCTACAAGCAGGTGCAGGGCCTTGGCGTTCGATCCCTGGGCCTGCTGGGCAGGCACCGCCCCTGGGGCATGCTGAGATGGCAAATGAAACTGGAAATGGTGGTGCACCCCATAATTCTAGCTCTTGGGAGGCTGTAAACAGGAGAATCACTATGAGTCCGATCTTGTTGTAAGACCCTGAACACCCTGTAGACCCTTCCCTAAAATAAAGAAAAAAAAAAAAAAAAAAAGACTTGTTCATTTGGTACTTAAATTCCTTTATCAACATGGTCTCTGATGAATCCAAAGGCAGTGAAATTGTCCAGTCTCATGAAAAGAGAGATGATATGACCTCACAAATAAGGCTCAAGTGTGTGCTGCGGTTGCTTCTGGAAGACCCGAGATCAGGCAGGGCATCTGCATACAGTACACAGGGCTATCAAAAATATATTGTTTGATACAATAGAATGAATATAGCTAATAGGATGAGAATACAGGATTATGTATTTAAAAATGCTGCTTGTCTTCTAGAGACAGAGAAAATTATTAATACAAATGAACAGCTGTTTGAGAAAACATTATTCCCAAAACCCAGATGAAGCTCTATTTATTACATTCCAGAGACATTTAAACTACAGTGTCTGAAAACTATCTTATCCTGGGGATCTGTGACACCTAAATTATCTGAAAATCTGAGGGGTTAAGCCAAATTAGAGACTACGAACAAGACTTACCGAGAGAAAGCTCTCTTCCCTCAAAGGACCAGGTGAATAAAACTGACAGATAAGATAACCAAATTGACACTGAGATCCAGCACCAAATTTTTGGGAAATTCATTAGAATAGCAAACTGAAAATGTATTCAAAAACATTAAAATATATAATATTTCACAGTTATAAATGAAAATGTCACAACACCCATTGGTCTGCTACTATGCTTGTGTTCACACTGGTTCTCTTAGCACTCGACTGGAGCACATTCCAGGCTGGTCCTGGGACTCCTGTGGAGTTCTGGAAAGTTCTCTGTGCTGGGCCAGGCTCGTCATGGGAGGTGTGGGTCACTACTGTTTCCAGCAGCCTTGACCCTCCCAGGAGAGACCAGGGCTCACCCGGGCCTTCCTCACAGACCAGCACGTGGCTGTACACCTCTCGACATTTCTAAAGAACAGAAAAGCCCTTTTCTGTAAAAAGTTTTGTCAATAAATAAACAAATGAATGAACAAAATTATATTTAGTTGAGCCTAGGGAAAATTAAGCATTGGATCATAGAAGGCACTATCATAGCTTTAAAAGTCAAATACTGATTTAAATTGAAAAAACAGCAAACAGCATTCAGATTCAGAAGCAGAACAAAGTTCATAATCACCCGTGACACTTGTAGGTTCTTTGGGGCTGTGGTTGCCTAGACAAGGTGACCTGAACTTGAACGCCCGCCCTCTCCAAGTGTGCTGCCCACTGTCTGTCATTAACTTCTTGTTTATTGTTCTACCTTGCTTCCTACACACCTCACAGGGTGCTGAGCAGTTTAGTTCGTTAGTGAAGGCTTGAGATTTTTCTAATGAAAGGTGTTAATGGTGTTATGTAAATACACAGTATTATTTTCGTCTTTATTCCAGCAGTACTAGTTTGAAATAGTTCAGTGTGTGTAAATATGTTTAATAATGTGTATTAATTTGAGTTTTTTAGTAACTTCTTGGCATCACAGTTGATTAAGTGGTACAACCTGACTAGTGCTATGAAACACTAAGTACAGGCTCAGATAACCATTTACTGGTCTTTGTGCCTTTTAAATTAAATACTTGCTAGACGAGTCTGCAGAACATTTATAATCACTAAGTTGTGACCTCACACAGATGTCAATGGAGCCAGATACAATTATTAAAGTTCATGACACAGTAACTGGCCCACCCCTGAGGAGAGGGAGGGACGTGTAAGCACCCATAACAGTTATCATCCCTGGAAAGCCTAAGTGAAAAACATTCAGAGAAAATATTTGAAAGCACCACCAATACCACTATATGCTTTAAACTGGAATTTATATAAATCAATATCACCTGAGGATCGAGCCATCAGCCATGCAGTGTGAAGAGTTTTCCACTGTGAGCTTCATCTTGTGCAACCACCTTAATAACTCTGGGTTGAGAGGACTTGGCCGCCTCAAGCTTTGACTAGGGGTCTTTCTACCCTCCTCTCCAGCCTGGGGTCGCCCACACCTACTGCCTCCTGGGAACCAATTTCACATCAGCTCCCTTGATGGTATTCCCAATACACAGCATTACTTAGCCCATGTGGGCCTGTGCCTGCTGGCTGGAATGGTTTCATTTTCCTCCCATGTTTCATGTGCCAATGCAGCCCAAGTCATGGGTGCTAGTCATATCATAAAGATGGGGAGAAGATGCCAGTGGATCACTACAAAACCAAAACTCATGTCAAATGGTAAAGTTTGTTGTTTTAGACTACATTTTTTATGTTTGTTGTAGACTACATTTTTTGTTTATTATTTGTTCCTTTCCAAAATACAAATCTGCCCATAGATTGCACTCTCTGTTACAAGTATTGCAAGAAGTGGCTGACTAGGGAGGCTGAGGCAAGAGGATGTCTTTCAGTTCAAGGCCAGCCTGGGCTATTACTTAGTAAGTTTAAGGGCAGCCTAAACTATCTGGTGAGACCCTGACTCAAAAAAGTGAAAAGAGCAAGAAGAGTAGCTGAGTCAGAGCAGTCTTGGGCACTGGCTCACCTCAGAAATACACCCTGCCAGCTGCTGGGCAGTCAGGAAGGCCAGCTAGGCACCGGTAAAATGGGAGCATAAAGGCCGCCAGCCGGAAGTCAGGTGCTTGCTCTCTTCTTACGTCTTAAGTCCAACAGAGTTTACTAACACGTGCAACTCCAAGAGAGTTATCAGAGGCGCCCCCTTCTGCATGTATCACTCTGTGCACGTGGTCCTCTCCTGACAGGCGAGTCTGCCGATGGCTGTCACTGCAGCACCACCACTGCCTCCTCTTGCTCACACTGTGAGCTCCTTCCACCTCTCATTTTCAGTTAGTTGGATTTTAAGGAACCATTGGCAGGAACTGCCATTTCCACCAAAAGCTTAAGTAGAGCTGGTGTGTTTGTGGCAATCATGTCTCTTTTGCTTTCCAAGGAGTCTGGGCTCTTTTATTTTTCCTCTTCTTCTCTCCGTCTCTGTCTCTGTCATTCAAGGAAAACTAGAAGAAAGAGAATAATGCTTTGGTGCAAAAAAGGCTTTGGGGACTTCCCAGGTAAGCAATTTTATTGGCAGCAACTGGGGGCCCAGCAGCACTATGATTCTGTTAAAGCTGTATCAATGTAAGGTACAGTACAGATGCCAGTGTTTCCTAACTGACCAAAAGGCTCCTCATGGCAAATACGAAGACAATGCAATACTGTTCAACAAGCACTTGCCAAGTACCTACAGTGTCTCCTCTGGGGGCTGCTGCATACCGCAGAGAACAGGGCAGGATTTCCCAAAGAGGCTCACAGTTGTTAACTGAATCCACATTTTGGCACATTCTGCACGCCCGCATCAGTGAAGCGCACCACCTTCACAGCTATACAGTCCTGTGCCTGAAAACAGTGCTGATTTTGCCATGGCTCTGCATACTGGAGTTGCCGTTTTGCTGTCATTTGTGTGCAGAGGGTGATTTTGGAGGCAGGATGATGGGCCTGAGAGTGACAGAGTTCACCACTGCCCAGGCTTTCCTTCTTTGAGATCCTGCGTCTGGCCACCTATGTTTGGGTGCAGTTGCATGACTGAGTTCTGGTGGAAAGGGGAAGGGCTGAAAGTGGAGAGCCCTGCTACCCAGCCTGGTTCTCAGACCTCATCCTCTGCCTTCCTGCTTTGTTACTAGATGTAGAGCTGGGGAGTGGTGGTGGAGAGCAAATGCAAGCCTGAGCCTAAAGAAACACGGAATTGAAAGAGATCCTTCCCAGAGATGTGGTGTTTCATTTATGTTGGTTTAAACAAAGTTCAAATATCTTTTATGAGCTTAGGCAACAGTGGTTACCAAAAACATAATTAGATACTTGTCCCCCTCCTCAAAGAAGTGATAACTCATTTGGGCCTAGAGCAGACCTTTGTCTTTGGGGAAAAATGTAGAGATTGTGTGTGTGAGGGTAGTGATGTAGGTAGAGTGAGAGGTCTTAGGATTCAGAAGAGGAATTCATCTAAGGAAACCCTACCACTGACTTTGAAACATTGCTTAAAAGATCAACCAATCACACAGTGGTACATTAGGTGCACCGGTAGCCCAGCAATATCACATGAGATGGAATTAAGTAGACTGTCTCATTGGTAACCAACATTTTGAGGCAATGAATTTCAAAACAGCAGAATGATACTGTACTTCAGTCTTCCATGATGTGCCAAGAAAATGTTTCCCACTAACACACATAAGTTTGGAGATTAAGCAAGTGGACTTCTGGGCTGGAGAGATAGCTCAGCAGTCTAAGCACCTGCCTGGCAAGCACAAGGACCCAGGTTCAATCCCTGGTATCACATGCTGCTGGCCCTGGCACCCTGCTGACCACCAAAACCAAGCATGGTGGCACACACCTGTAATCCCACTGCTAGGGAGGCTAAGAGAGGAGGATCACTATGAATCTGAGCTATGCAGTGAGATCCGGTACCAAATAAATAAGATGTTAAAATAATTTTTATAACATAGGCTTCTTAGTCTAGAGCCTCTTAAAGATTCTTCAAATTATGCAGTTACAAAGAACTGCTTGCTTCTGAAAATTGGTCTGCAGGATTAAAACAAAGGCTTCAGATGCTGCTTACCCCAGCCAGACTTGCTAGGACCTGGAGATCTGAAACACCTCTCACAGCACTAGAACAGTCAGGCTGACCCAATGTACTTTCCTTTTGATCAACCTTACATTTGACTGTATTTTAGTAAATTATCCATGTAGTTGTATTTTGACAGCTCTCTTTACAGCAGTAAAACAAAATGTGTGCATCGCAAATGGCAAAGATTCAAATTTCAGCTATGTTTATCCAAAATAGCACTGAACTGCTTCTGTACTTATGCTATACTGCCTACAGCTTTACGGAAGGGAAGACAGATGGGATGAATTTAGCAGGGAAACAGCTGTGGCTTGAAGAAGAGACAAGCAAAAGTTTTGCTATCAGGCTCCATTATGTATCAAGGTACCAGTAAAATGTGTATCCGTGAGGCAGCCAAAAAAGTGCTTTTCATCTGACTAGTGATAATTACCTTTTCTCAACAGCTGACAATGTTCTAAGTAGCATTAAGTAGGTATAATAATTAAGCAATAAGACACAACAGGCAGTGGCTTGCCGAGAATGGTGTTCCCTTCAGGGGTGCCGGGAGGCACAGGCTAAGCGGCCACAGATGTGAACCGCGAGAAACAGAAGAAGCCCAACACGCTGCTGGCGGGAATCACGCAAAGAGAAGGGAAAAGTCCAAAAACTGGAAGTTGGGGACTTTGTATGATGAGGACATTACTGAAAGTAAAGCAAGCTCCCTTGTACAGTAATTTCATCTTTCTTCATAATGAACACACGTCACTTGCATGTTGTCCCCGTCAGTGGAGCTGCAAAACCTTCAGCTCAAGGAAACGGTAACAGGGCTTCTTATCCTCCAAAGCATCTCCATCCAGGTTTCAATGGCCAATCTGTCAGACCTGCTTTACCATTCTGAGAGCTGGAAGCACCCGGGTCCCTTGGTGGTGAGGGGTAGTCAGTGCTTTGTGAGGCAGCAACACTCAGGGTGACTCCATGCCTGCAGGTCGCCCTTGGGAAAGGAACAAACATGCTGCACATCCTCTCATGAAGCCTCCCCCGAAAGTAACCTCATGCAGACGCCTTGTGCTTGAAATAAAAGACCATCCATTCTGCGCATGTGTTCATGGGGGAGGGCAATGCACTCCATTAATTACCTTAATTTTTTGCCTGTGTACTGGATGACCAAAAGTAACAACAATAATAAAATGTATGTGCATTATGAGTACCTGACAAATTGCTCTACTAAATAGATTCTTTATAACTCTAATGTATGCCATACTGGCAAATACAGTAGCATCATGTTACACTAGATCAGTACCATTAATATTACCACAATAACAGGAAAAACAAAAAGAGAAAGCCTTAAGAATGAACAAAATAAGACATAAGCTCCCTGACGTGCCATGACGACACTGCCCCTGGGGCACACTGAGACAGCTATTGAGACTGGGCATGGTGGCGTGGGCCTGTAATCCCAGTGCTTGGGAGGCTGAAAAACAGGAGGGTCACTATGAGTCCAACCCGTGTAGTGAGTCCTTGTAGACTCTGCACTGGACACAGAAAAAAAGACATAAACAATAAACTCTAGTGTGACTGTGAGAGCTGTTAGTACGAACCTTTCTCAAAAGTCCTGAATTCCCATAGCACCTTGGGGCAGTAATAAATGAAGGCCTGAGCACACTCAAAGGTAGTATGTGATTAGGAATTTAATAGCTTCCTAATGTCTTACTCTCACCTTCCATTCCCAGTCTTTCAAAAGGTAGCACATTTTCTTTCACTTTTTTTGGCAAACATTACCCCCACTTAGCCTTTCTGTAATGCTCTTTCAGTGACTCCTTTCCCCTGCAGTGCCTCCCGGGCCTCATGCTTGCCTATGACTGTGTCTTAAATTCCAACACAGCCACTGAATTTCTGGGTCCAACTGGACCATATTCATAGAGGAGTTAGAGCCTGAAAAGTGAAGTCAGGCAAGATTATGTCAATTCTACCCCCACCTTCTTCTGGGCCTCTGTGTCATTAATTGTCAATTGGAGTGACCTGGGGAACTATCATAGTGCACAATAATAAATAACACAGCAAACCATCAGCAACTAAGATTTGCTTCTATGGTAGGAAGAAGAAATTTTACTAAAGTACCCTTACTTCCATTCTTTTATTTCAGATTATTACTTCTCTTCTTTTTGTTCTCACTCTTTAAAGATCTGTCTCAAACTAAACACACAGCATATATGAAAATGCTAATATTTTACTATCTTTACCACATTTCAACCAATTATCAAACACAAAAATTTTACATGTAGGGTTGTGGATATAGCTCAGTGGTAGAGCACTTAGCTAGCATGCCTGACGACCTGGGTTCCATTTGTAACACTGAAAAACAAACCCCTAAAATTCCTTCCATATAGGGTCTCACACTTGGGATTTGTGTGCGCATAGCATATATGCTGGGATACAATTCTGGAGTGGATCAGATGGTCTTTGGAAGACAACAGCAGCAGTGTAGTGGCAGAAAAGCAGTTCAGAGAACACAGAATGGGCGCATAAAACAATGCTATAACCAACTGCAACAGGAAGAGCTATAAAAATTTTTGCTCTATGGGATCTAAAATATTCTTAAGTTTCTTTAGTCAGCACCCTTACTTCACAGAATTGAGAGAAACACTGCCTGGGTTGGAGTTTGGCATCCATCATGCAATAGCTACGTGACCCTCAGCCAGTTACTTCATCTCCTGGTACCTAGTTTCCTTACCAATAAAATGGGGCTAATGCTAGTGCCTGCCTGATAGGACTGCTATGGGAACAAAAGAAGTACAGAAAGCTAAATGATTTCCACAGTGGTCAGGACTTGGCAAGCACTACTGAGGTTAATTTTTGCTGGAATAATGATACAATTATGTTTATTATTATAAGGGAGGTCAGAAAAATTTTACATGGGAGCAAGAGATGTAATATAGTGTTCAATGCTATCAAGCTATGGAAATGGGAGGATTAAGGAGAGGGTCAATAACCCCTGAAGTACAAAATAAGAGCAGCCACAGGGGCCCGGGCCAGGAGTGCCAAGCTTCTCTTACAGCAAAGCCCTTAAGATCCTGTGTGTTGAATAGTCAAGCGTCTTCAGAAGGATGCTCCTCAGTTAGTGAGCTGCTCTGAGTTACAAACCAAATAAAGCTCAACTAGAACTTTCTCTTGTGCCTGCTCAGCCTTCACTTTGGGAGGTGTCCTGATCTAGATAATCTTCCCTCCTACAAGGAAATCTCTGTCCACACCAGGATACTTGATTATATTTCTGACACAGAGAGATAACTTAGGCAAGGCAGCTCCATTTTGTCATCTCCTTAGAAAAGAGAACACATAACAACAGACTAGCAACAATGTTGTCTCACAGTGTAAGTCAATAAGATCTCTGTCTCTGGGTTTCCTCATACTGTGAACAGGAATAGCCACCCTTGACAACCACTTAGCAGAGGGGTTGGAGGGTGCCAGCTGAAACTTACAAAGCATGTGTGAGGTTGCAATTATGGAAATATAGAAATGAGTTTTCTTTTAAGAATCAATTCAGAGAAGCTTAAATCAATGTATTAAGGATGAAGGCTTTATAAAACAAATGAAAAGGCAGGCCCAGACACTGTACTTTGACATGACCCATCAGCATTACAAAACTCATATTTGTGCAAGGACTGTAGTAAGTTAATGAATAGCAGTAAATTCAGTTATAATATATAAGAAAACCTATTTCTCAAGGCCTGATCCCAGTCAATCAGGGAAGCTGTCATCAATATGGAAACTGATAGTACAAACAAAGCAAATAACATGTTTACTTAAAGAGTGGGTTATTTCTGTATACTGTTTTTTTTTTCTTAAATGCATTTAGTACAGGGTCTACACTACAAAGATAGGACTCATAGTGATCCTCCTGTTTTCAGCCTCCTGAGCACTGGGATTATAGGCCTGCGCCACCATGCTCAGTCTCAAATGCCCACTCAGCATGCCCTGCGGGCAGGGCCAGCACGGCATGCCAGGGATGGAATCCTAGGCCCCGTGTCTGCCTAACTGGGCGCTTTAATCCACTCAGCTATCTGGCTGGCCCCTCTTTCCGTATACTTTCTAATAGACTCCTATATTTAAAATTATTAGCTCTGAATGATGGATTAAAGAAGAATAATGTATTGGTTCTAAAACCAATTTTTCAATAATGTACACATTACTTTTTTTTGTTTTCTAGCTTTCACTATTGAGATGATGCTGAGAATGAAATTTCTTGTGTGTCTTGTCTTCAGCATCAACAGAACAAACACATGCTTAATTTGAATATTTTTCCATAAATAAAAAATTATACAGCAGTCAATAAACTAATTGGTATTATATAAGATATATCTGACTAAAAGACAATAAAAGTCTATTTCTCCTCACAGAGCACTAATGTTTCCAGCATGTATGACAAATACCTAGCTTCCTCCACCATTTTCCTCTTTGGAAGTACATCACTATATATTCTGTGACAATCTGCTCCTCTAGAATTTGGAATTTGAGTAAGACAGATTTGATTCCTTTTTTTCTCAGATGAATGCACAAAGAGCCTTAAAAACAAATGTTCTTCATAAGACAGTGTGATAAAGGCATTTAGCATTTATTAAAAACACGGCATCTGCACAAAGACTTTTAAGCTGAACTCTAGCTCATTTAGTCCAGTTCTCCAATAGAAACCTCAATATTTTCAGAATACAAGGCCCAGGAAAAGGACAGCAAGAAAGAGGAGATGGAGATGGAAGATGGCCCTCAAAATATAAAAGAAAATCTTCCCACTCCCACACAAAAATAAAATGAACTACTTCTGCATCCCCTTTAAGTGCTGGGAATGATCTTCTTTGGCCTAGGTATATTATGTAAAAAGAAAAACTAAAAGATTATATTTACATGATAATAATTACATGCAGTACAAATCTCAATCTAATTTCTCTTACCCTGCTTTTTCTTAGGCTGATTCTCCTGTAATAGTTCATCAAATGGTTTTGAGCAATAATAATTGGAGACATTTATTTTTAAAAAATACCATTTATTCCAATACTGTATCTTTAAGTTTTCCACCTGACTGTATTTTAGCAAGTTTGTTGAGCTAATCCACCTGGAGTATTCTAGTCCTATGTTTTCAACATCCCTGTCAGCCCATTGACCTAGCATGTAAACTTTTGCACTGCCCAGGGTAGAATCAAGGAGAGAACGGAATTACTCCTCTTATAAAGATCTAATCATGACCGGCTTTAACCAGACAAAGGAGAGAAAGCTGACCACCATGACAAACTGGGGACAATCCTGGTTCATCCAGTGGATGAAGAGTTGGAACACAGGGAAACTAAAGAAGGGAGCCTGGACTCTGAGCTTCCTTGGGCTCCTGGCACACAGGTTACCCACTTGCACCAGTCCTTGCTCTAAGGAATGCCAGTCTTGAGGGCAGAGACAATTCTCACCAGTTTATTTGTTTCCCAGGAAATAGGAGACAAATGAGAAACTGCTGGCTTGTTGGCTAATGTTATTAAATGTACTTTGCACTTGAAATGTGGCAAATAACACAGGATTCTAATAAACTAACTCCCATTTATAAGCATTGCAAGAGAAACTTACTACAGCAAATTATGTCACTAAGTGAAGAATGACCACTTACCTAATCCATTTGTAAATCTGGGTTTAATATATTGAGTTTGCTTAAAGCAAAATATAGTGGCAACAGCTTGGTTTTCTATCAAACTGAATTTAGTGTCAGACACTTTGAATTATTTATTCAATTTAAGAGCCACCAGTCTCTTGGTGTAATCAAGTATGATCAAGATGATAGAAAGCAAATACATGTTAAGCAACTAGCCTACTATTTTTATTTATGGTTGGGTAAAACAAAACCTAAATTTTTTAACAGGAATTTTTTGTTAAAGGTTTAAAGGATTTTCATTCCTTTCAGCTGAAACTTTTTTCAAAAAAATTTATTTATCTTTAAAAATGTGCCCTAGGTTTTTCTTCTCTTATAATTTATGGCATTTTTATTCTAGGTAGTATATATAACTTCGAAATACTGATTTTGGTTATGGAAAGCAAAATGAATAATGATGTCACAACATTATGTGATAATAGATTTGATTTGCTTCATCAAGCATTTCATTTCCACCTCATCTGAGTTCTCTCTGACCACTCAGACACCCAGCACCAGGGGTAGCGCATTATTATGGGTACTGAATCTCAACTTCTCTACTAGATGAAAGGCCTGTCTACTGTGAGGTGATGTGTTGCTCACTATGTAAGATGCAGGGATGAATAAAAGAATTCTCTAGGGGCTCACAAGCAAGTGGAGACACAGATTTGTCACCAGGAAGATGATGTCAGGTACCAAAAACATTTGCTTTAGATATTTTAGTTACTGGATAATTTAATTTCTCAAAACCTCAATTTGCTCTTTTAGAGGACAAGACTGATATTAGTAGTACTAATAACAAATTAGTAGTAAAAATAACATGAAGTAACATACTGCATTTAGCTGAAGCCGAGTCTTTATTAGTCACTAAAAAAATGCTGCCTCTTTTCTTACTCATACTTGTTCTAATATTGTGTTTGTCAACTTTCAGTTACTATGACAAATCTCCTGAGGATACTTAACAAGAGGAAAGGTTAATTTCAACTCATGGCCCTAGAGGTTTCAGGCTGTGGTTGCCTGCTCCACTTTGGGCCTGTGCTTGCGGGAGGAAGGGCACCGTGGCGGGGAATAAGTGGCAGAGCACAGTGGCTTCCCTTCTGGTGGTCATAAAGCAGAAGAGAGGAAGGGGCTGGAACTCCAGTGTCCCTCCAGAGGTCACACTGGAGTGACCTACTGCCACCCACTAGGTCTTGCTTCTCAAATGTCCTGCCCACTTCCAAATAGTGCTACAGATGGGACCGTGCATTAATATCTGGACGTGTGGGAGATCCTTATCCAAACGACAGCATGCCAGCGGCACAACAGCACTGACCAGGATGCACTGGGACCTTGGGCACTTACGTTGCTACATCACCTCCCATGACTTCAGGGTAATCAAATATAAAACGTGCCTTTCTGCCTAGGTATGAACTCTACGAATAAGAAAACTCTGAATTTCAGTCTTGTGGAAATCAGTTCCCAGATTCTCTGTTTGGCCTCTGTGTCTCAGAATCACAGTCTCAAAAGTAAGACAATACTAATAATCCATCCGACATAGTATATATGAAAAAAGTATCTATTTCATGTTTTAAAGGTCATTGAATATATAACAGCTAGATAGTTGAAGCAAAATACCATATTCACCAGTGAAACAGAAAAGTTTAGCAGCATTCATCTGTTCTCATTTTAAATTTACCACAGTATGTAAATTAGAGGATTTAAAAAAGCATCAGGCAAAAATCTTAGCTAGGTGCAAATGAAAAGCACAATCAGAAGCAAATTTGTGACTGTTTGAAGTAAGAGTTCGCCAAATGGGATGGGACTTGTATTTTACTACTAATCTGAGTTTGTGCAAAGTCAATAGAAAGATCCCAGTTATTGTTAAATACCCAGAGTAGGAATTTACTGCTAAACTGCTGTATTGGTCTTAGGCTGGCTTTTGTAAACATCTTACTTTATGTACTGAAATGATCACAGGAATACCACACACAAAACTGAACTTTAAACATACAGTTCCAGTCACAAGCATGGTCAGAAGAGAATAAACCAGCTACAATTTGGATTACAGGCTGAATTACCTGGCTTTGAAAATATTCTGCTCTCTATATGAGAACATATTTATCCAAGAAGAACAGTTATTCTATCAAATTAATATTTCAAAATACCACAATGGCTCAGTGAGATAACCTGATCATTCTTACCAAGATTTTCTGACATCTAGAACATTCACACTATATCAGAAATATACAGAGGCGGGTTTGTGATTCACACTCTCATAGATCTCAGTGGGCCAATATGTTAAACTGAGACATCAGCCTACTATTTCAACAACACCCTGTCTGGATTCTATGGAATAAACTACCTTCAAAAGCAAGATGAACCATATTAAATAAAGCTGGGGAAAATCAAACTCAAAAGTGCTGCCATATCTTGCAACCCAAAAATCATTCAACCTGGGTTTGTATGCCACAGTGACCTTCCACACTTGGGCCAGAGCCCTGAGCCAGCCAAGAGTGAGATTTAAGGTCAGAGAAGGGCTAAATGGCAACATAGGATAGCACATGGGATGTGGAAAAAGACACCCACCTGGGCACCACATCAAAGCCAGCTCCAAGATCAATTTTTGACCCCTCCCACCCCAGGGTGAATTCTCAGCGTCTTATGATGCTATTCCTCCTCCTCCCCCTCTCTTCATCTTCCTCCTCCTCTTCACCCTCTTCCTTCTCCTTCTCCTCTTCTTTTTTTGTGTACCAGCAATGCAACTCAAGACTTGCCAGGCAAGTACTGTGCTGCTGAGTTACATCCCTAGGCTCTCTGATTACTATTTGTTCCCTCAAGTAACATGATATTTGATCAACTTTGAAAAAGGAAAGTATGAAATGAATGTCTTTTCTGCCTCAGGGCCCAATCATTAAAACATGCTTCTAAAAAAGCATTTATTTATTTATTTCTTACAGGGTCTCATTATGCAGCTTGGATTCACAGTGATCCTCCTGTCTCATCCTCCCCAGGTTGGCATTACAGATATTTGCCACCATGCCTGGTTTTAATGGCACAGCAAGTGGTGCCAGAGATTGAACCTGGGTCCTTGTGCTTGCCAGGCAGGTACTTAGACAGCTGAGCTATCTCCCCAGAACCAAAACATACTTTTTTGATTGGCTTCTATATTCCAAGCACTGTTCCAGGTGGTAAGAAGTCAGTGGTTAGCGAGACAGACAGGGTCGTCACCTCGTGACACATCCCAGAGAAGGAAGGCAGACAAATGGGGAGAGTCCTGAGAGCAGCACTTCAGGAGTTCAGCGCTTTGAGAGGCCAAGAGGGAACAGACCTAGACCCTTGCTCATCACAACAGACACTTGAAAAGTAACTGGATCTGATTCCCTCAAAAGAAAAACATTAAATTTTGTGTACATTTGCTGAAGATTATATGTGGATTTTAGATGAAGAACCTCATATCAGAGCCAGTGTGGTAGCACGCCCCTACAGACCCCGTCTCTGGGAGGCCGAGGGAGGAGGCGCACCCCTGTGAGCAAAGTCTGGCCAAGTCAGCGAGTTAGGGAGATCCTGTCTCAAAACAAAAAAGGACTGAGAATGTCATTTAGTGAGGAAGTGCTGGATTTAATCCTCAGCTAAAATATAAGAAGAAGAAATGCCACTGCAAAGAGGGAGAAGAGGCCTATGACAACAATGGACACAAAACCAAGAAAAGGATTTAAGAAGTAGGAGGAAATTATATCAAGTGTACATTGTTATAAGGCAGCACTATAGGTTTAGGGGAACATAAAAATAAAGAGGGCAAATGGAAAAACAGGTTGAAGGATGTCAATCTGCTCGGAAAGGTTAGTCAGGTTTCCTACAAGAACAAAACCTGAAGTGACTCTGTTTTTTTTTTTTTTTTTTTTTCTGTCTTGTTTTTGAGACAGGTGTCTCACTGTGCAGTTCAGGCTAGCCTCAAACTCACTTCGTAGCTCAGGCTGGTCTCGAACTCACAACAATCCTCCTGCCTCAGCCTCCCAGAGTGCTGGGATTACAGACTCTGTTTATCTTACTGTTTACATTTCCTTTCACGAAAGTAGCACATGCTCAGCACAAAAAAAAAAATGTAGCCATTATTGCAATGAAAGAAAGTAAACCAGTAATTCCACTGAATACAGATGGCCAACACAGCACATTCTGGAGTACATTACAAATGCGCATTTTGTGTAACAAGCTAGGGAAAATTTTATTCACCAGGTATTAGGAAGAAATAATCTGATAATTTGATAAGTGAAATTCCTAAACTGCCTGCTGAAGGTCATTAGACAGCCTTTATAGGCACAGCTTCTCAGGGGCCTAAAGCGCCTGCTTAGGCAGACACAAGGACCAGGGTCCAATCCCCAGCATGCTGTGCTGGTCCTGCCCCAGGGGTACACTGAGATATAGATTGAGGCTGGGTGTGGTGGAACATCCCTGTAATCCCAGTGCTCTGGAGGCTGAAAACAGGAGGATCACTACAAGTCCAATCTATGCAGTGAGACCCTGTATTAAGCATATTTTAAAAAAGGCACAACTTTTCTAACTCTGTACCTAGACCCATTAGTAGTGTACAACCTTAATTTAGAAGGTCACAAGCAAGCTTTTGCAAGGAAAAGTAAAAAATATGGATTTTAGAAGAAATGGTAAAGGTAAATGCCGTTTCATAAAATTTGTGTGTGTCTGTGTGCACAAGACTGTAGTGTTCACCTTACTTCTGGAGATCAAAGCTAGCTTGAGTATATGCATGCTTGAATAAATACAGTGAAGCAAGGGCTGGAGCAGAGTTGTAGTGTTCTATGCTATAAGAGGGTAAGGAATCTGGTTCTAGGGAATATAAGAAAACAAAGAAAGAGTGAGCAAAAGGACAGAAGGGTGATCAGGTGAGAAGAAAAAAGTTCCAGAGTAGAAGGGCCGGCGGTATAGCTCAGCAGACTAAGCGCTTGCTTAGGTATGCCGCGCCAGCCCCGCCTTTGGGTGTGCTGAGCCAGCGATGGAGTCCGGGCGTGGTGGCACACGCCTGCAATCCCAGCCCTAGGGAAGCAGGAAGCAAGTGAGACCCTGTCAAAACAAAACAAAACAAAACAAAACAAAACAAAACAAAACAAAACAAAAAAACCACCTAAAAAAAAAAAGGTTCCAGGGTAGAGATGCAGCCAGGAAAAGACCTTTGAGGAAAGAAGTAGGCATTAAGGGAGATTGGTATCATTTCTCTGGAATGTGTGGTACACATGTCCTCCTTACAGTACCTTCAGTAAAATCTATGCTTGATTACGAGCGCTTTTGTGCATACAGTCTTTGGAGAAGTCAAGATGTTAAATTCTATGTATAAACTGCAGTGAACAAAGTTTGAGTCCACATATGTGATATAAGCAAGACAGAGCATGCAATAGGCATGATATTCTGCATACATATCTTCACATTTCATGTATGCAAAACAACAGAATAATATATTACACTTTTACCCTATTTCTCTACAGAGATATATTTTGAACAGTTTTTCTTATCAGTGAGCATGTTTTGCTTACAATACAAATTTTTTGGGGCATTTTAAACTTCCACTGTAGGAAATTTCTATAACCTATTTCTATTTGTTTATGTGACTAATCTCTCAGTGTTAGACATTTTGATTAATATTTTGATTTGAATTTTTTTTTTTTTTTGGTTTTTCTCTTAGAAATCATAATATCACCTGGAGTCATAATTAGTAGAACTTTCCAAAGAGAAGTCTTGTTACATTTTTTATACTAAATGTATTTATCTATTGGTCTGTGCTGTAAAGTAGGACTCTTACACCTAGCACCAAGGACAGCATTAGGTAGATGATAAGTATATTGTGAAATGAATCACGAAATCTTAAATTGCTACCATGGTGCAGGGAGAAGAGATCTTCCTGGGTGGGTAGCAAGGGCGGGTCATACATGAGGAATGTGAAGAGTCAGAGAGAACAGGCTTTAAGTCATACTCCTTCTTTCTTTGGATATAATTCTCCATTGGTTTTTTTGTTTGCTTGTTTGTTTGGTCACAGAAAAAAAGGACACACGAATTTAAAAAGAAAAGTGTAGACTTGATTCAGAGAAGTTGAATGAATGAATGAATGGATGACTAACTAGTACCATTTTCGCTGGTTGCGCTCTGCAACTTAATCCCCATTGATAGAAAGAATGGCACTAGAGGTTAAATCATACAAAATAGTACTAATTGTAATAGAAAAAAAATCTGATTTTTCTCTTTTCTTCACTTCTCTCATCAACAGATAGGCAATTTTACTACTTAAACATTTCTCGAGCCCATCCCACACCTCTCCATTCTTATTTTAGGCAGTCATTATTTCTTATCTAGTTTTTCTATCTGGCTCCATAAAACTCATTCCATGCTGCTGCCAGGATGAGTTATTTAAAAATGCAAACCAGCTACTATGCCTTATTTGAGATCCTTCTCTGGCTCCCCAGTGTCTACAGGACAAAGGGCCACCTTGTTATGGGTTTCAGTGCATCCTGTTTTCCCACTGACCATGCCACCAACTCTGACCTGCTTGCATTTCTCCCCTGCACAATGTAGTTTTCTCCTCTAGATGTTTTATCCTGCCTGGCATACACCAACATATTCCTGAAAATCAAGTTCTGGCATCCCTTCCTTCAAGAAATTCATCCGAATTCTCAGGCTGGGACTGCCTCTGCCACATGGGTATCTCTACTAATGTAGGGGCTGGTGCAGCTAGCACAAAGGCTCCACGTCCAATTTTGTCCAACAAGACAAGAATCCCTGGAAGTCAGGATTGTTAGCCTTTGTATCTCCAAGGCCAGCAGGTTTCCTGTTATATAATAGGTATTTTACTTTGGGGTTTATTTTGGCTTTTTTGTTTGTTCAAACAGACCAAAGTATACCACAGCTCAAAATTACTGGCAAACAACTGATAAAAGCCAGGTGAGTTCACATCCTAAAGGGATGGTAGAAAGGACTGAGGATGCATACAAATCAGCCTATATTAATACTAATCATTCCTAACAACTTTAAACCAAAAAAAGCACTTCCTAGAGAATTCAACACAGTTTCATATACTGGAACTTGTTGATTGACAACACATGGTTCACAGAGAAGATTTCACAATTCTTATGAGTTAAAAACAAAGCAAAACAAAAAGGTCACATAGTGCACTAAGTGCTGGAAAACAGAAGAACAAAGGAATGACTAGCAGCCTACAATTGGGGGATGCTGGCCTCTAGTTGAGACCTCAGGGTTTTGTTAGCTATGCCCTACCCAACTTTAAAAATTTCACCCTGATGGAGAGTTCTGTGAACCATGGGGAGATCACATTCAAAACATCTTCAAGCCTTACCTTGGAGTCACTTGCTCTCTATAGGATTCCAAAATGGAGTATGGAAAAGGACCCAGGGGCTGCCCCGGCTGCCCTAATTGCAGGCAAATTGGTTTCTCTGCTCTAGGCTAAAAGCTGTAGAGTGCAGGGGGCCATAATCCAGTAACGACCAACTGAAGATAACCTCCACAGGAACACAATTACATAATTTAAACAAGAAACAGAAATACAATGTGAATGTTGTATGTTAAGGACCCTATGGGAAAAAATGGAACATTTTTCACACATGGGTTACAAAAATAATTATTTTAAGATAGAAGAGATACAGAAGTTAAATATGTTTGCTTTGAACCAGAAATGGAAATCTCTTTTCGAGGATTAACTTCCAAGGGTTATTTGGTCTGATTAGGCAAAAGATGTGTTTCTAAGCCTTAATGTTGTATTATCTCCTTTACCTACAGTACACAAATCAGTAGCATTACATAAGAAGCCAATTTTAGTTGATTTTAAAAAACGATTACAATTTGCAACTTCACAATCATGTTTTAATATATCAGGCCACTGGGAAAAGCAAAAGCTTGGAGAATGTAAAACTTGTTCCAAATGGTGGTCATAAAATTTGTAAAGTCAAAGTCATTTTTGTAACTGTTAACAGCCTTAGTAAGTAGCTCCATTAAACATGATCTACAAACCTTCAAAATACGGATCACCAACTAATAACACAAGGAATTGTTACATGGCCTAAATAGGCAGAGGGAGCAAATTTTATTTTAATGAGATCAAAGTATGTTTAATAGTTGTGATTAATATTTATTAAGTGCCCACTGGCACACATTATTATACAATCAGACTTTAGATTTATATTATTTAATGACAGTAATTAGACACACATGTAGTAAGCAGGTTTTCTAAATGTGAAGATAAAGATAATAGGTTATTTTTAAATGTTATACCTACACATCAATTTCTCATTCTGTCCCATTTTTTTACTTTTTATAATTTGGAGACATGGGGAAAGATGACTTTTGAAAAGGAGATTAAAAAGACTTTGTTCTAAGTGCCAGGCACTGTGCTACATGTAAGACATACAGTGATGACTAGAATGTGGTGGTTTTCTTAAGTTCATAGCCTAACAAGTCAGATTTTGAAGGAAGAGTGATGATGTCCTGTATTTTGGTCAAACTACTGTTTGAATAAATGGTCTAAAATGTAAAAGAGTTAAGGAGAGGAGTGATAGTGGCTGACTTGGGCTTTCAAAACACAACAGGCCTCCAGACAGAGAACAAAAAGGCCTTTCAGGAAGGTCTGTGGGAAGCCAGGCATGAAGACCTGAACTGGGGATTCTTAGAGACAGGGGTTGAGTTTTATGCAGTTTTCAATTCCTAAGCCCACTGCAGGTCCCTCCTATCATAGTTGGAACACACATGAAGAATGCATGCATGATTAATGAATTAACAAATTAGTGAATGAATGAGTACCAAACTTCTCTCAGTTTACATTTAGAGACACATCTAGGCATTTCTGAATGTCAGTAAACTACAACAACAAAAATGAATTCTTTCTGAGAATCCTTGAACCTTGAAAAATTTACCCTCTTTGTTCATTATAGCCAGGTAAGTGAGAATAGAGATAACAAAGTTTCCAGAACCTATTTCTGTTTCAATTGAGTTTGGGTGATATCCAAGCTGGATGATATAGTGAATTCAAAGACAGCCTGAATTACATGGTGAGACATTGTCTTAAAGAGCCTACAGGACCCAGCATCTCCAACTGGACAGCAGAAAACCCTCACCTAAGGGGCAAATCCACAGATTAGGCAGTGCCATGACTTTACCTGCCAAGCAGTGGTACAGAGTTTGCTTGGTATAAGAATGGTCCGGTACTTCAGCTTCCAAGTAAAATGAAGTTGGCATTATTATCTCAGCAACAGAGAAAGCAGACAGAGGACAGAAAAAATTCACTTTCTTGTGCCTCCAGATTGGTCTTTCTGACACAAAAGCAAAGACTGAAAAAAAGCAAATGTGGATTCCCCTTATAGTATCAATTACTATGTTGTATGCCTTCACTTGTCTGATTTGGGGGTTCCTTCTAAAATGCAGTAGAAGCTCACTGAATGGACTGCCACTTATTCTGGTCACCTGTGAGCCAACACTTTCCTCTTCTCTCTGTTAAACATATTGGATGCTGCCCATGCTCAATGGCAAACTCAATGGCCAATGAATGCCACTTTGTGGCAGAAATGGGCACTTCCATTCCCAGCAATTATGTTACACTGCCCAAAGTCAGCTGTGTTTCTTCCAAAGCCTGGATATGATATTTACATAAATGCAATTAAATGTTTACTGAACTCAGAAATATTATTATTTTTTAAAAAGAGTTGCTGATTCATGAAGACTAAGTAGGATGATTTAAAAGACTCAACAAAGCTGAAATTTCCCTCCTGTAAAATAAGTCTGTCAAATGAGGTGCACATCAAATACATGGAGAAGACTTGGTATGGAGAGGGCTATTAAAATAGTGAACTCTGCACAGATGCCACTTTCTAAGTGTCTTTATGTCCTCGGTTTAGGAAAAGAAAAAGGGGTCCAAAATGGATGTAATCTGGATGTGGTTTATGTAGGAACAGGTGGGTCTCCAAATCAGAAGACCCATGTACAAAGAAAATATGTGAGCTCATATGTACAGCATTTGTCATGTTTTCCTAACTGTCCAATTAACCATATGACATTGGTTTCTAGTTTATTGCACAAGACAGCTAAAGCTGTTTTGTGTCCATTCAGTATTTTCCTTTAGATTATTAGCACTAGTCCACCTCTGTACTCCTAGAAACATGGAAATGATTGAGTAGACAGTACAAGAAGTCAGAGAATGTGGGTTCTCTCATCACCTGGCTTTGGTCTTAGATATTACCTTATCTCTATGAGGCTCAGTTTCTTCTCTATAAAGTGTATACATTAGGAATGGGGATGAAGAATGGGTGGAGAGGGCAAAAGAAGTTTGACTCAACATACTTTCAGATCTCTTCTGATTCTCTTAAGTGCCACTATACACAGTTTGGCTCATCCTTAATTCATCATTAGTAGTCAAGGATACAATAGATAAACTATTTGAAAAGAACATATAAACTCATCATTAATGCTGAGAATTAACTTGAGAAAACACCCTTTAGAAATTTAAAGTAATATATATATAAATGATTGAAATAAAATTTAAATTACCAACAAGAAATTAATAATTTGAGAATGAGAAAAGATATATGTTCTTAAGTGTTTCTTTTCTATAAAAAATTCTGAAAGAAACATAAATTCTGTTTCAAAGCTGCAGAATGTTTGAGTTCAACAAATATTATACACACAAAAATTATCTAAATAATTTCCAGTATTAATTTTAACTATACTAATATGAAACAAAAACAATTATTTAGTTTTCAAAAGTAAGTATTGACTGCAAGAAAATGAACTACTCAGGGGAAAAAAGTGTCAACTTTTATGTCCTTAGTTCAACAACACAAATAAAGTTAAGCTCAAGACACAATTTAAGCCATATCTGAATTGCTTTACTAATAATGTGGCTTGTCAAAAAATATGTTCCTAAATAAAGAGAAAGTGACTTATGCACATTGGCTAACATATTGTTTTGATGTTCATTTCATTTTTATTTTTTATTAAAGTGGTGCATATAAGATAAACAAAATCAAGCGATTTTACATCTTAGTGCACACAATCTTTTAAAATAACTACTTGCCATTTGCGAGCAGAGAAAGCAACAATGTCACAGTCAGTTTATATATACTGCCTTGGAGTATACATCAATTTCCAGTTTTCTTTTATGATTCAGCTATTCCAAGAGTTCCCAGAGTCTGAAATATTTCATTAAAAATTAATGTGTTAGCCACACAAATGGCAAATATTGAAAACTAGGAATATAAATAAAAGCTAATAAAAATAGTAAGTCTACTAATACTGAAGAGGAAGGAAGACAGGAGGGGAGCAGAGCATGTGAAAGGGAGAGAGATTTTAAACATCCGGTTTCTATTCTGGACCGTTTATGGAAACAGACAGACACAGCAAGCAGAAGCCAAATATATTCTCAGGCTCTGACAGGATTTGTTTTCTGTCTTGTCATTATTTTTACTATATTCTTCCTAATAATATTTCTCCAATGTTCTAGATTTCCTGCCATAATACCAGTCTTGTTAGGAGCTCATGAATGAGGGCTGTGGAGGATTCAGGCATGTTTAAAGAGTCCAGCTGTCTTATAAAGACTGGGTGAGCCTGAAGCTCTCTGGAAACTTTTTAGCACACAGCCGTGCAACCATGGTGCCTTCACCCTCCGCACTCTTTCCAAGCCCTTGGAATAATTTTCTTAGGGCTTGGTGCAAGTGCTGGCTTAGCAATAGCTATGTGGTTTAGCATAAAAAAAAGGTAAAGCCAAACAAGTGATGCCATTTCACTAAAGCTGGCACAAAGGAGACAAATCTATTTTTTCTAACCTTTTGATAAGAATTATTCCATGTTAAGTTGCAAACAAGTATTACCTTACTCGGTCTTGACTCTTGCAATTTAAATGCCAGTGAGAAAGACACAGAGTCACATTGCTTATCAAACATGAAGCAAGGACCTGATCCTCCATCAAAATAAAACACAATAGAGCTGCTCTACAAAAAAGATAATGAGGAACTATTTTGAAAATATGAAAGAATTGTTGAATGTAGACTATAAAAACACCCCTTTGCATCAAAATAAGTATCCCTCTTTATTGCACACTGATTATTTTCTATAGAATTTAAATTGTACATAAAATTATAAGTGTGCCTTGTTTAATGTAAATTGATTGTCTCAATTATTGGGAAAGGATTTGAATTTTAATGGACTATTTTGCTGGAGATATGCCAAGCGAACCAGCAAAACTCTAATAGCTCCAAGTGGAGGTGCACAGCCAAACATTTACATAAATCACACAAGCGATATGGTCCCAAGAATGACCCTAAAGTGGTCTAAAAGTGTTAGTAGGCTTTTCTCCAAGTAGATGAAATTAGTTTTAACTTTTTTATATTAGAAGATTCTTTGGCTGTGAGATTCTAGTTGGTTTTTCTTTTTTAAAAAATAGCAAGATCCACACATTAGTAGAAAGGACTTTTGTGAATGCATTTTTTTTCTGATGTTCTTTCTACAGATTAGATTATCTATGGAAATCAGGGCTTCACCCTGAAGGCAAAACTAACATTAAGTCTAGTAGAACTGCGACGCATTTGAATGCCTCAGAGGAAGCTAATCCAGAAAGTCAGTTAGATATATCCCAGCTGAATGCCGCATAGTTATGCTTGACATAACTCCTTTGTATAAACCCAGCACCTCTGAGGTCAAACACATCTCCATACTTATAATCACCAGGCAAAGCCAGACCTCAGCCATTTGCTACCCAGATGGTTATGACATTTTTATAGTGAAATTACAACCAGAGATGCCAGAGGTACAGATTCACATCTGTCTGAAATCGCCAGCCTCCTAAGATACTTTTTAACAAACTTTCTACATTAAGGTACACTGTTGGCTGACCAGATAGTTCAGTGGATTATGGGGGCATGCTGAGACAGTGATTGAGACTGGGTGTGGTTGTGTGTGCCTGTAATCCCAGTGCTCAGGAAGCTGAAAACAGGAGGATCACTACGAGTGTGATCTGTGTAGTGAGACCCTATAAACACTGTACTAAATATATAAAAAAAAGGAACACTCTTGATATACGAGTAAAAACCACTCTGATATAATGCATGAATCATTTATACACACATTTACCTTTCAGCTACTGGTCTTTGTGCATTTGTCTTAATAGTTGCCAGTTTAGGAAAGTGAAAATAAAGTTTAATAATTTCAGTCTTTGAAAGGCTCTTGTGCCAGGGAATACTGGCAGTACTAACATAAATATACATATAGAGATCATGTATAAAGTCTAACTTAAGAGTTGGGCTATGAATAAATATTTCTTTGGATTCATCAAATTGTTTTTGAATTAATTTCTACAATGATAGACTGAAGCTGAATATAAAGCCTTTCTATACCAAAGCTCAAAAGTCTGGTTAGAGCTAGAAATTATTAGCAATGACAGTTGTGATTGATTTCTTCCTAAGTGCTGATCTGGCTTGCATAAAACAACCTTAATATTAAGAAAGTCCAAAGTCTATGTTATATATCTATATTTTTAAAAGAACCCAGAGGTTTTGGCAACAAGCTGGTTGACTAAGACTCTGTACTTCATAATTAGTAAGAATCAATTTTGGATAAAAGCCTAACTGTGAATTTTAATAACATGTCACATCCAACAAACCATTTCGCTGTATAAGAATATGAGATCTGACTCTGGGTCTTACTCTGCCAATAAGGTGGGTATTCTAGAAATGAAGAACCAAAGCAATTGAATGAATCATGAAAAAGAAAAGAGGAAAACAATGTCAGGAAGTAAAAATGAAGGAGTTAGACAAGTTATGCCAGAAGATGAGGAACAACTCAGCTGAACAGCATGGTCAGCATCTTAACGCCTGCTCAATGCCCTGTACCCCACTTGCAGAGGATGGGCTGAGCCTCACTTGGCAGCTCGAGTCAGCAATACATCACTGGAGGGGTGTCCACTTTCTTCTAATGACACACTTGCCTGGGATCTAAACATTAAAATTTACATTTAATGGAAAAGAGTGTCTTAAAAGCTACTCTCATGCTGCTTTCCTATATTTATGCAGAATGCCTTTCAAGTAACTGCTCTTGGAAAAGGAGAAAATGGCTCTGCCTGTGTTCACATGAAAACTGTGTTCTAGAATACAGCCATTTGAAATCCAGTTTCTATGAAACAAAGGCCTAAAAAATACATATATCATCAAGGTGTGGTCACAAGAACCAAACACTCTCTAAACTGATTAACTGCAATCACCAGCAGGCTGCATGTTATACATGGTCAAAACAATGCTTGAGCTTGAGCTTTTCTCTCCTAAATGTACACATTCAACTAAAACAAAGGAAACACTGAAAAACCACAAAAGGCTTTTTTTTTTTTCTTTTTAACAAAAGGCATTTCTCTCCTCAGAAGTTACTGTGTTCACAATTAGCAGAGAAAAGTCAGAAACATAGTATCCCTCCAAGCAGTCAATTATTGATGCCTGAGAGTATAGATTTCACTCCTGCAGGAACCTTCAGAAGCACAGAGCACAATGGCCCACTGCTGCCTACAGAGCTGTGTGCAGAACTGCAAGTCCCTCTCTGGGGCCTTTGTCCCATGCCAGGAGTATAGGCCCTCTCCCTAGAAGTGGCCCAATGGCTCTGTGACAGGCACTTACAGCAGCCCTGTCCCAGTAAGGTGCGAAGTCAACCTTGGAACAAAATTTCACAAGAGTAGTCTAAGATTAGCTCCTGAGAAAAAGAAGGCTCATGTGTCCCACCAGCAGAACTTATTTGGTTTTAAAGAAGACTTGCTATTTTGTATTTTTTGAATAGTGACATCCTATTAAGTTGGAATTACAAATAAAACTCAATAGTTTATTATTTTATTTAACAAAAGTACACATTTTCTGTGTGTCGAGCAGACTATGAGGTTCACTTAGGCCCATGATTACAGGTTGAACTGGTCTTTTCTGCCTTTACAGACCAGGCAGCTGACTCATGGTAAGGTGAAGTAGCTCACCAAGGCCAACAGCAGGTGCAGTGGTGAGGGTAGAGCAGCACCCAGACAAAAATCCAGAAACTGCCTATTCTTAACCACCAGTAACCCATGTTCCACATGCCCCATTAGTAGTTAAAAAGTCTTTGTAAAAGCTCATTTAGTCTTGTTATAATCAGGGGGAGGGGAGGGTCACTAAGGCATATTAACCTGAAAAACCCCAGAGAATTTGACTTCTGTTGTAACTGCAGGGTCACTAGCCAGCTTGAATGGGAAATCTTCCTGGGAGTACTGGGGCAAGGGACAGGAGGCCAAGTCAAGGTCAGAGTTGGTTTACTGGGAAGGCTAGAACAAGCACCAGAAGACAGTGTATAAAAGGGTACACTGTGGTGGCAGACAACGCTGCATTTCTTGACCTCTGATGTCACATATTAAGCTGTGTGATCTTGGGCAAATTATATAGCTTCTAGGAGCATCAGTATTTGCTGTGAACATAGAAGGCCCTCTCAGAACTGCTCTGATGATCATACTTACAAAAGTTTTTCTGGTACAGATTTTTCACTAACACATTAATCAGAGTTAGAGATTGCAAGGTCCCATCTACCCGAGACATTGATTTCATGATGAGATTCTTTGACTCTTAGATAGCTGAATAGAACACTGTTGCACTGGGTTTATTTGGCACATATTTTTCAAAAAACTTTCACACATATCTTGTCAATTTGCCCCTCAAAACTATTTGTCGTCATATTCAATTCTTGTTTTGAGGCTAAACATTTATCTGACCTGTCCAAGATCATATGGTTAGAAGGTAATGTGCCTGGCCCATGAATTCAGAGCTTTTGCTCCCTATCCAAGATTCTTTTTTATTATAACTTGGTATGGTTCCATGAAAGATTTAATACCTCTTTCCAAAAAGCTTTTGATATAAATGAAGTAAAATGACAAAAAGATAGAAATAAATATTGATCAGTTTGAGACCTTGGGGAAAATGGAATCAGTGCCTCTGGGTGGGATTGGTTAGGAGCTTTTACCATTGTGGAGTCTTTGACAAGGACTTTAGCACCCAGGCTTGCCTATAACTGAGAAGTCAATGCAGATTCCAGAAGAAGAATGAAGAAAATAAAGTAGTCATTCATCAAAGACACATTTGCAGGAATGCTTATAACCAATAGACTACATAGCTGGAGAAGCAGAGTCCCAGAGAGGACATGGGATGTGCATAATGAAGGCTCTCTCAAGGGCTGGGCTGGAGGCCGATGACATCAGATATGATTAACTGTGACAGATGCATCAGACTCACTTGCAGTGCCATCTCTCCTGGGCCCTCAATCCTTGCTGCTGCTTTTGAGCTCCCTGCTTCTGTGGTAGTCTCCTGGTTCTGCCACATGGAGTTTACTGTGCACATTTCAAGTCTTGGGCTCCTTCTGCCACTTGGAGTTCAGTAGCATGCCAAATCACAGAATTTCAAATTTGGCTTCTAAAGCTGCTGCTACGAGGCCTGCTTGATGTAATCTGAAGGGCAGGGGCATTATCACCCATGGGGAAAATCTGGACCATGAGATGAGAAAGCTGGGCAGACAAAGGCCCCTCACCTTTTCTCCTTCCAGTGAGCTTCTTAGAAGCACAATCTGTAGTGCAGCCTGAAAGACATTCATGACTTCAGTTTTGTGGCTTATGAAGTAGTCACAGTATGATGATGCATTGTCTGAACTTGTTTTTCTTTCTCACTTTCTTTTTCCTCACTCTGGATGTCTCGGGATTACATTAGCACTTAATCTTTGCCGAGGTTCTAAGACAACAGGAGTGAAGGAACTGGTACAATAGTCTCTGAAATCCCCACTTGTGTGTGAGTATGTGTGTGAGTGTGTGTGTGTGTGTGTATGTGTGTGCGCGCGCATGAGTGTATGTATGTGTTTTACTAAGGGACAGAACATACTCCACCACTAAGCTATATCTCCAGCCATACCCTTTTTTATTTTTGAGATAAGAGTCTTATGAAGTTGCCCAGACAAGATTTGAACGTGCCTTAGCCTTCCAAAGTATAATATGAAGGGCAGGGGGTTTGTGACGTTATAGGTTTGTGCCACTGCACTTGGCTAGTTAACATATCTTAAGACAGATATAGAAAGATACCAATCAGAGAAATAAATCGTACAAATGCAAGTAGTCTCAAAATTCATGCAAAGTGACTGGTGAAAAGTTCAATTACCTCATGGGTTACAAAGACACAAATTACAAAAATGGGACATGATAAACAAGAGAGCTACAACAGAAACATTCTGGCTCTTCACGTATGAGGCAAATGCTATGGTGGTTAAAAGGCTAACATCGCCATATTAACACTGCCATCTCTTTGCTACTGAAAACTCTCAAAGTTTCCTTTCCACAGAACTCAGAATGAACCCTAAACATTTTATGATTCAAGAGAGTGACTCTTCCAGACCTAATTTATGAGGGTTCCACCACACCTCTGGAAATAAGTCACCTACACCCTTTCTCCCATAAATTACTTGCACTCTGAAAATGAGGAAAAGCCTCATAGTCTCCAAATTCCTTAGACCAATCAGAGAGCTTTCAATACAAGACAATTCTAATATGAAAAATTCTGCCTAAAAACAGACAGAATAATAGAATTGCTTTATCCTCTACAGAGGATAGGAAGGAGGAGCAGCCAGTATAGGAGGAGGGAAGAGGAAAGTAGAATAGTTTTAATACATTCCTATAGACTAGTGTGATTAGGCTAGAAGCCCTTGGAACTTCAGACACAGCAGGACAAGAAAGCCAGCACTCATTTTTTTCTTCTCAGTACTGATTGAAACCCAGGGTTTTGCTCATGCCAGGCAAATGCTCTATCACTGAGCTACATCCTCAGCATCCTTCTAATTCGTGCGTGTGTGTGTGTGTGTGCGCGCACACACGCAGGATCTCACTATGCAACTTGGGCTCACAGTGATCCTCCTGATTTCTACCTCCCTAGTGCTAGGATTATAGACATACTTATGCCACCACACCCAGACTCCACTGCTGGCTCAGTGTGCCTGGAAGCAGGGCCTGCACGGCATGAGAGGGATCGAACCCCGGCCCCTGTGCTTACCTACCTTTCCAATTCTCGAGATAGGGTCTCACTAATTTTCAAAGGCTGCCTTGGAATATACACTCCTCTTGCCTCAGCTTCCTAAGTAGCAGGGAATAAAGGTATGAACCACCATTCCTGGTGCACTCATTCCTAAGCATTGTTCTGGGGGTTTCCTTCTACTGGATAGTTGAAAGAAAGACAGGGTGCAAGGCTAGAGACTGAGAGTAACCACTCTCCGCCCGTCAGGCATAAGCACGAATGCCTGGTCACTTGGTAGACTCTTTTTTTTTTTTTTTTAAGAAGAGCAAAAGCATTTTAAAGCTCTGATGGAGAAACAAAACTAAATCTCAGCAAAAGGAGAGAAGGAAAATAATGTCTTTCTCTGGGAGACGGGTGGAAAGCTCTTCTTCCCAGTCTTACTCATTGAGGAAGGCAACTATTTAAGACAGTTTTCCAAGGAAAAGGTAGTCTTGATGCATGTGTCTACTGATTTCTGTGCTTTAAATACTTCTACCATGGAAAAAATTTAAAATCTCAGCAAGAGATTGATTCTTAACCTCAGTTGGTTTATAATCTTGGCATAATTGGGGGGGGGGGGAGAGGTCAACTTTTCCAAACTTTCTGAACATCATACCTTTCTTCTTTTCTCTGCATAATATTCTCAGATTGCTAACAGATTCCATGTTCTTTTTTTTTTTTCCGGAACCAGGTATTGAACTCAGGACCTGGCACTTGCCAGGCAAGCACTTATTCTACTGAGATTGTTTCAGCCCCTAGATCCCATTGGTGAAGCAGCCTAATCCACCTATTTCCATGGTCAATGAAATAAACTCTGAAGATCATAAAAACTTCAAATAAAATAAGTTTTAATAAGCTCTTTTTTTCTAGCAATATCTGAATCATCATTTTCCTCATAAAAAGATTATAATTTTATATCATAACATAATGACATATAAATTGAGAATAACCAAGTAATTTTGTTAATTTACTTGTAATTGCCTGTTGTCAATTATAAAAACAGATTCACAAGCAGTACAACACCAAAGGAGTCCCTGTCTCCAGAAAACTGGTGGTGATAAGGGAGAGGAGGCGAGGATTGCACATCCATCTGCTTCAGTGAACGAGTACAGATGATCCACTTCTGAATGACGATCCACACAGGACTTAAAATGTGGTTGTGGGGCAGCCACCGCACTGCTGATGCAAGTGTGCAGTGCTGCACTGTGGGGGGCTAAGCAACAACCCCAAACAGACTAAATTATTATGATGAAGCCAAATTAACACCAATTTGTAATCAAAAGCGAGAATCGCAGCATTTGAAAGCCAAAATGACTTCAGTGCAACACATAATGTAATAACTAAGCACCCTTCCCACAGACCACTGGGAACCCACATCTGAGAGCTCAGGCTGCTGGGCAAGGAGGCAGCCAGCAAAATACCAGGACAGCTTTTTCTGTAAGGTGTTTTCCTTCACACAAACCAAATTTCAGTACTTCATAAACATGCATTGAACAGGCTTTAAAACTGCCCATACCAATTGAAAAGACCTATACTTTTGCATCTGTCCTTTGACCACCCTCTATCCAGGGACCTTTGGGCTACATATTGATCTCTCTTCTAAATAAGAAATGTCCAACTCAGGAAATTTCCTGAAGGACAGGGAGAATTTCCTAAGCTCAAATCCCATATCTACTATCAGTAAGCCTTTTGATTTGTACAAATTGGAGAGAACAAGAGTTTGAAAACAAAAATCAAATAAAACCCAAGAAAACAACAAAAAATTCAGACCAAAAGACTCCTGCCCAGGCTGCCAAAGGAGGCTGGCCCCATGTCCTTCTTCCTTGGCTCTGGGGTTTATGGAGGTACAGGAGCAGCCCAGGGGGATCTCCCAAGAGACACCAGCTGCAGGTTTACAATGCCTTGGCCAGCTGCTACGGTCTGGGTAAACGTCTATCCAAGGTCACATGTTAAAGAACCCATTTCCAGCTTGGCACTACAAGGGGTGGAGGTGGATCCCTTAAGAGATCAGGCCTAGTGTGAGGTCTTCAGGCATTAGAAGCACTCTATGAAGGACCCTGTGGATCCTTAAGCCTCTTCCTCTCTTTTTATTCTTTCTCAGCCTCTACCACAGGTACATGGTTTTGTTCTGCCATGCATTTTCTATTTTGATGTGGCACCACAGGTCCAAAGCAACAAGGCCAACTGCTCATAGACTAAGGGCTCTGAGACTGAGCCCAAACAACCCTTTTCTTTGTGAGCTGAACACCTCACGTATTTGCAGGAGTGATGGAAAGCTGCTTGCTACATCAGCTGAGGTAGGCAGAGCATCTGCAGCCATGAGAGCAGGGCATATCTGAATCCTCATTGTGAATCTTCCGGCCAGGCTGCTACAAAGCAGGTACCCAGTCAACAGAGAGTAAACCAAGTCTGGCCTCGGCTCCCCTCAGCATCACCATTTGCATTTGTCAGCTCATATTCTCCTCCTCCATGCTCAGCGCTAGCTTTCCTGATCCATCTCTGGGCTCAGGAGACTGTCACCCTGTCTTTCTCTGCCCTAGCACTTGTAATCTGCTATTGACTCTGAAATCTCCTCCCCAGAAACATTGTTTTATGAACTTCCTTTAGGACTTATTAAATCCTTTCATTATTGCTGCATGACATAACAAAAAGAAATATTTTAAAGTACAAACATTTTATTTAAGACAAGTGTAAGTGAAAAGATTTAAAATTTATTTTGAAAAGTAATTTCCCTATTTAATAAGTAGTACCACTATTTCATTTACATAAAGTAAATTCTTAATGTATTAATTATGCAAGAAAAGTCACAATTGACCAATAACATAAATATATTTTAGCACCAAAGTATATTATAAAATATAAATTTGAAATTTTTTTAAATTAGAAAAAAACCAGCTTTATGACAGCTTTGGAAGTTTTGAAAGTGTCAATGTGTAATTCAACTGGTACTCTGTTTTTAAATGATAGAAAACAGGTTAAGATTTCAGGCTTTAATTTTCAAGCACTTCTTTGAAAACAATGACTGGCCTTAATTCCTCAGAATTAACACGTCAAATTATATAAAAATCAATGCTATAAATACTATTTTTAACATCAGTTTTTGAAGAATAAAATTTCCATTAGAAAAACAGAATGTGAGGATATGATAAAGATCATTCTGAGGCTAGTTGATAGGATTATCAAATTTAAATTCAATGCTAGCTTGTTACATTTCAGTCAGAAGCTTCCTGTTGTTAGACAACATTTTCTGTATACTAAACAATGTATTGTTATACAAAAGGAAAAGAACTCTGTAGAACTATGTAACTGATAGAATACCCAGGACTGCTGGGGGCTGGTGCATAGGACATGACCAGAAGAGTGGAATAACGGTGTTCACTGGAGGGCCACTGACTGGGTCTGGTTCACTCTGTAGAAGCAGAGGGGCTCTCACAGAGCTCTGCTCTCTAGGAGGTAAGCATGCAACTCAATACTTACTTTAAAGTACAGACAGAAAAAAAAATGAGCTATGCTATTTTTTAACATGAATTCCCTAAACTGCCTATGTAGACACCAGAGGTTCCAAACTACCAGCTGAAAAATCTAACTTTCTTGACCTTTACAATTTTAATTATATTCTCAATCTGTCTAATGTAAATCAAAAAAATCCCCCAATCAGACAAGATTTCCTAAAATGCCTCCACAACTTGTCCCTGTCTTGATTTCTGTTTTCTCTTATAAGCCAAATACCATGAAAAAGTGATTTCAACTTGCTACTTCAGATTTTCAACTCAGTTTTCAATCCACTCTAATCTGGTGTCTGCACCCACTCTTCAACTAAAGTTGCTTTTGTTAATGTAACCAGTGATATGCCTGTCACCAAGCCCAACAGATTCTTTTCAACATCGTTTAATAGCTCAGTGGCATCTGGTTGATCACTTCATGTTTCGCAAGGCAGTGTGTCACCCTTTGGTTGATGTGACAACAGGCTCTTTTAGCATCTACTTATTTCTCAGGTTGCTCATACTCAACTTCTTCCAGTTTTACCTTTAGAAGTGTTGGTGTCTCTTAGAATCAGTGAGTCTTCCTTCTTACTGTTTCTTTCTTGTGACTTTACCTCCAGGCCAGGTAGAGCTCCTGAATTCAGCCCTTTATGTCCACCTGCTTATTCAACCTACCTACTTGAACAGTGTGTTTGATCATTGAATTCAACGTGGCCAAATTGTAATGCTTATCCCATCTCAGGTGATCTCAACCACAAACCTGCTTCATTGGAATGTTTTCTACTTCTCAATAACCAACGCTGCGAGGCACTCCCTGCTCATGCCAGCAACATGCTGCCATCTTCAACATGTGCTACCCGAAACCAACAGCCTATCAATTAAGTCCTACTGATGCTGCCTCTATATAATTTGCCAAATAGTTTGCTTCTCTTTGTCATCAGTATTGTAACTCCAGCCCAAGCCATTACCACCTTTAATGGGTCTTGAGTAAACACTCAGGCTCTGTTCCATCCAGTATCTATTATGGACTATTTTAAAAATGCAAATTTGATTACATCATTCTCCTCTCTTTTTTAATAAATATTTTTATTTCTTTTTTCTTTTTTTTTTTTTTTTGGTCTTTTTGAGACAGGGTCTCACTGCAGTTCAGGCTGGCCTTAAGCTCACTTTGTAGCTCAGACTGGTCTCGAACTCACCAACAATCCTCCTGCCTCAGCCTCCCGAGTGCTGGGATTACAGGCCTGCGCCACCACGCCCAGCTCAATATTTTTATTTCTTATCATTGGTAACAGGATAAAATTAAAGAGCTGTAGTAAATGCCTGTTGGTTGGTCCTTGCCCCCCCAACCTCTTTCTCCCTTATTTGTTATGTTAAACATACAATTCCTTCTCTTCCTCAAAAGTATTATACTTCCTTTCTCTGGAAAGGAAGAAAAGGAGCTGGCAAATTTTTCTAGGACAAGGACAGATAGTAAACACACTAGGCTTTGTAGACAAAGAAACCATAGCCAGTGACTCAACTACTCAACCCTGACACCATGGAGTAAAAGCAGCTATAAATGAGAACAACCATGTCACTGGGCCATTAAAAGAATGGACTATGGGCTGGGCCATTGTTTGTCAATTCCTAAGTGAAAGGCTAATAATCCTCACACTATCATTTACAGGTTTAAGTGTTATGTTCTCACTGAAATTTTCCCTAACCAGGGTAAGTCCCCTTTAGAACTGGTCATAATTATAATTAATTAGACATTGATGAAATTCTTTTTTAATATCTATCTTTCCTATAAACATGTACGCTCTACCAGAGTGGGAACTATTGCAACTTCGTTATGTTATTTCTACCATAATAGGTAGAGAACAGGACACATAGAAGCTGTCAATAAATATTTGTTAATCCTAAGGGGATTTGACTAACCTTATCGGATATAAAAGCTACATTTTTTTGTTATATAGGTCTTGCTTTATCTTGGTTTTAACCACCCAGCAGAAAAGTATAAAAAGTAAAGCCATATTAATACGCTGAGCTGCAAAGGCTCAAGTCAACAACTGCTGACATTGCTGGTCCTAAGGATAATCCATTACTATTATGGACTGCTGGACTGTATTGGAATATTTTGCTGAATTCAAGCACCTACAATATTTAAATGGCAAGAGAATACCCATCTCTGACAAAACTAAACAAAAAAAGGGATACAAATGAAGAACCATTTTGTATCTATATATTCAAAACAGGATATAAAGCTATATTCTCTTAATTCAATGAATAGAAAGATTTATTCTAATAGTGTTTGTACAAAGGATATCATGTCTGCATCTTGTATAATGAATAACCACTAAGACAACAATATGCAATGTATTAATTATTGAAACTGTCCTACTAATCAGTTTTGAAACTTTTGCACTGCTATTTCTCAATAAAATTATAAAATAAATAAATATTGGTTACAAAATAAAATATAAAATAATAAATATTTGTTGGAGGAATGAATCATAAATTTTCATTTTCACTTTTAGTTTAGGTAAGTTTATCTTTCCAAGCTTTAGTTTTTCATTTGGAAATGGACACAATATTGTAATAAAAATTCCTTCCCATATTTAACTCAAGGTACTTAGGCAGGTGTGCTTTTTAACAACTGAATGTGATATACTAACATAAAAAGAAATGGAAGCCAGGCATAATGGTATATGCCTATAATGAGTATTCTGGGAGTCTGAGACAGAAGGGCAGCACGTTCAAATCTTGCCTGGGCAACTTGGAATAATTCTGCCTCAAGATAAAAAATAAGAAAAGGGCTGCAGAGATAGCCTAGTGGTAGAGTGCTCTGGGTTTGAGCCTGAGTATGGGGGCGAGAGATACCTTGGGTGCATAGGATGGGAGCAAACTAGCCCCTTGGCTCAAATCTTCTCTCCTGTTTTGTTGGCTCTCTAGCTAAGGATGATGTTTATTTTTTAAAAGGGTTCTAAGAAACCAAATCAAACCAAAAGCAAACCAAACCAAGAAGACTATTAAGACCATGTCAGTCCTACAAAGCCTAAAATAATTATTTTCTGGACCTTTATGGAAAAAATTTGTTGACGCTGACTCAGAACAGGGGTTGGGTTTAAGTAAATATTTTAACTGGTAAATGAGTGACAATTATTTTGCTTTAATATGTAGGAACTAAAGAACAGTACTACTTTTTGCTTTTTATCTATTCAATAAAGTATTAAAGTTATAAATATACAGCATCCTCCAGCCCCTCTCATTTTATTTGAAATTATAGACTAAAAGGAGTCTAAACTTTGTAATTTTTCCTGTTACATCTACAACTATTTCTGAAACAGAAAGCTAGAGATGGGGTAGACATGGGGTGCTGCAAGCCAATGGCGTCACCTCCACTGGAAGCTGTGTTGTTGCTGTGTACACACTTTCTGTATGCTAGTCTTGGTCTATAGAAAGTCATCATTGGCTTTAGAATACTCAGATTTTATACTTGAGAATCCATTATCATTCAGACATTAAAACTGACACATTCACAAAAAATAATTAAGAGCTGTGTTACTAAAATAAATCCCCTAATGCTACATAAGAATAACTTTAAGTCAAAATATCAAGATTCAAGCTTGAGGGGCTGGCGAGATAGCTCAGCAGTCTAAAGTGCCTGCTTAGGCAAGCACGCAGGGTCCGCGGTTCAAGTCCAGGTACCGCTGCGCCAGCCCTGCCCTTAGGGTGGGCTGAGCCACGCTACACACACAAAAGAGTCAAGCTTGAATGTTACCACCCTTCAAGCTTGAATTACAATGATCAACTATTTTTACATTCCCTCTTCAACTTTGAGAATCTGTTAGTCTCCATTCCTGAGTTTTTTAAAATCCAGAGAAGCAAGTAATAGTTGCTTAATGACATTTAGTAGGTGGTTATTATTTAGGAAATGACATTTAACAGGTGCTTTTACTTGATCTTTAGATCAAAATGAGCATTACAAACATGAATATATGGGTGAAGAGACATGCTCAGACAGGTTGGGAGACTCGTTCAAAGTGATGCCATGAGAAAGAGGCAAAAACTTTGGAGTCAAATCTTGACTTTAATAGTCTCTGATAAAATATTTAATCTCTTTAAGTCTACTGTATGTCTTATCTTACAAAAAACTATGTAAAACCCAGTTCATAGAATAAAAATAGTGAAATTTTACTATACTACAATACTATCAAGGTAGATGGTGTACCTCCACTATTCCATGTTAAATCTAATTTTATGTCGTTAGTAAAAATGAACCATTCTTGCTTCTCCATATCTAATAGGAACAACCTACACTGAGGAAGTATAAGTACACAAAAGCATTGCATTTTGTGCATATCTCTGGAGTGCATAATGATCCCAATTTCTACTTATTCTGTAACGATTCTTGTGTGAATCAAGCACATTCAGTCTGTGACACTTCACTTGATCAGTGCAGCTTTATTACCTCTCCTTCATTGTCTCATGTACTCTCCCATGCTGGACACACTGTTCCTCCAATTCATTATTTCTCCTCTGTAACTTCTCCAGTTTATGATCGGTATACATTTTTTCCTGATTCAGCAGAGCTATTTCAGATCTAGAGAGATTAAAACACAGAAATAATAGTCATTAAAAGTTCTTACAGCTAGAGCTTGTTTTTACTGTATAACCCTTTTTTAAATGTCAGGCTTAAACACAGTGGCATAATAAAATTATTTTATATAAAATTTTCAGAAACTCCAGAGAATCTAGTACCAACTCGAGTGTTTAAAAAATAATGTGCTCTAATAGAAATGCTTTCTCTAAGAAACAATTCAAAAATTATAATGATCAACTATTTTTACAAAGACCATCATTCATTTGACAAATATTTACTGAGTGCTTACTATAGGCCAGCCACCAAGCTGTTAAAGAAACAGTCCCAGGCCCCATTTCTATAGCAGAGTTTCTTTTAGTTAACATAGCCAATTTAATGGCATATGGTTGAATATCAAATAGTTCTGTGATAGTTAATTTTATGTAACAACTTGGCCGCACTACAGTGCCCAGAAATTTGGCCAAGCATTATACTGGATGTTTCTATGAAGGTGTTTTGTGGATGAGATTCACATTTAAATCAGTGGACTTTCATTGAAATAGATTATACTCCATGATGTGGCCAGGACTTCTTCAGGCCACTGAAGGCTTTATCAGAGTGCAGACTGGCCTTCTCAGAGCAGGAAGGACTCCTGCCAAGCAGCTGCTTTTACACTTGCACCACACCTTCTCCTGGTTCTTCAGGCTTACTGAACTCGCACAGCAGCAGAAGCCAGTATCTCACAGTGAATTCTTTTACTTTATTTTTTTCTTCTTTCTTTTCCTCCTCTAAGCATTGAATGATCCAGATCAAGAGCAATTCAGGTCTCCAATCAATCAATCAATCAATCAATCAATCAATCAATAGATCACTGTTTTTTCTGTTTCTCTAGAAAACCCTGGTTAATACAAGTTTGATCATGAAAAACAGCAGTCTTTTGTCCTGTGACAAAAATCAAGCTAAGCCATGCAATGCTGTCAGTTTTGGAAAATTTGTTTTTCTGACATTGACTTCCACATTTCTAAATGTGTTTAGGCCACTAATTCTTTTTCCATTAATTAAGAAATTTCTATTGACTTATTATGGTACATGAATATTCATTTTATTTTACATGCCTCCTTCCTGTTTTTCTTTCTTCAGCCTTTAGTGTAATTTCTAGACTTTCAGCTGAGGTTCAGTTAACATTAGTATTTGCATTATCATGACTACTTAAATACTGGTTCTTGCTATCCTAGTAATATATTTGCACTGTGTACATTTATTTTCTCCAAGTTAGGGAATGATTGAGTAGGAAGTCATCCTAGTAGGAGACTGCCCAAACATCACTGTCTTTCTTCTCACTGTTGCCATTCTGCTGCCAAGAGGAAGATCCTGTAGTATGCACCTGGTCTTGGGTACAATCTAGATTATCTGTGACTCTAGGTAGGTGGAAAAACAAAGTAGACTCTCACCTTTCAGAGTGCAGGCTTTCTCTTAATCCCTCTAGTCTAATTTTTGTGCCCCTTCTGTAGCCAAAGCCCCAGCTTAACATCTTTAGAGAGGAAGGCCCTAGCCTTCTGGGTACAGGAGGAGCAGTCATCTGGCTGCAAGGGTGGAGACTGAATCCACAAGTCCGGCTTCACACCCATTGTGCTACCTCTGTCTTCCAAGTATTTCTGGAATTGAGAGCAGATCACTTTGTTTTGCACTACTCTGCTGAGTCAGGTGACACTCCCCTGTTTCATTTGGGATCAGAGTACCCTCACTGGTGATAGTGATGTTCCCTGGGGCATATACCAAGTTTTCAGTGTTGTAGATGACAACCTAAGCCTCCAAATTGCAAGATCAGAAAGATATCTATCCAAGAAAAATTGCATCCTTGCCATTTTTTAAAAATTAAGCTCTACATTGTTGTTCAATGCTACCACCTCCTCATGCCTGACTGCCTCAACAGTTAAAAAAGGATTAAAATTCTTCTGTATTATCCATAGTTTCCAGGTTAATGATTGGCTTATTTCTTCAAGCTCACAGACTTTTGATGGAAAATTGATATCCTCCCAAGGAAAGATTTCTCTATTAAGTAATATTTTTCTTTTTCCTGTCAATAAAGGACTTGGATTTGTTAAGGGAAATCTTACCCGAAGAGCAAGTGCTCACATGAATGAAGCACTCTCTCACCTCACCTTTCATTTTGTTTTTATCTCCTTTCAAGTGTCATGCCAAAGGAAGTTTGTACAGATTAATATCTTGCAGTTCTCAATATGTCAGCACATTTTTTGAAACTACCTCTGTGCATACATTATACCTTTATGCATACATTAGTTTATAATTTATTCTTTTGAACTGTGCTCTAACTCTCATATTTCTTACTAGATAGTATGTGAGAACATAGCTTTTCTCATTTTGCAGGTCAGATCAAGTACCCACTACATTTGTTTTTCTAAATGAGAATTTACTCATATTCGAAATATTCTAATTGAATTAGTGATTTGTTTTGCTTTTAAAAGTTACATATAATGTAATATAATTTAGAATTAGTTATAATAAAAATTTAAGTTAGTACTACTGTATATGTAATGTATATTACATTATACTGTAATGTATATTACATTATACATTAAAATAAATTCTAAAAGAAAAGATATCCTTAAGCAAGATAAGGAAAAAAGCACAGAATGTTTATTTGTTGTCAGTAACTTTGCATGCAAAAATGTGTTTTCTAAAGGAAAAAAAATCACAAAAGAAAAAAGATTCAACAATATGAAAATATAAAACTTTTACACATTAAAAATGTTATATGGTATTTGAAAAAGCTTGGATTTGTGTAGGATATATATTGTAGCACTGATTCTACAAAAAAAAGCATGCTTTGCAACTAACTGGTAAGTTAACTCAGAAAACTATCAATAGGAAACCAATTAGATTATTTTTATATTGGGAAACAAAGATAGTATTATGTTTATAATGCTATTTATTAGTGTAACTTATTGGACTAAAAATATAGTACTGCTGAGAAAGGAAAAATTAGCATGTATATAATTCCATTTTATAATCAGAGTATTTTTTAACATGCACATCAAATAGTAATATTGATTATTTTTGGATAGTATGATCAGAAATATTTGTCTTTTTCATATTTTAGGAATTTTTACAATGGACACATTTAAAAAGTTATTTTTATTTAAAAATTTTTCTAATTCTACAAAAAGGTAAATATTGAGAGGCGGAGAAGTTGGTTGGGATGTGAACTTAAAGCTGTTCTAAATTT